>JAYJMH010066792.1:0-11572 GCA_036873815.1 Phacellophora camtschatica | reverse complement strand
TACTTAAAAAAAATGTTATCTTTGAAAATGGTTTGTCATGCTCAGCATGACTGGCATGACCTCTGGCTTCGCCACTGTTTGTATTATCATTTAATCCAACCATTAGTCGATAGGAAACAAAATGTCTTCGCACTCAGTCAAAATATCTTCAAATTCGATTGTTTTCGTCAATTGGCCCGTGTCAAACCTTTCAAATTAAAAACATAATAAGACAGACATCTAAAATCAGTTCAAGTTTTTTTTACATGCACAGCACAGCAAAGGTTAAACTAAAGCGAAAGATTGGTCTACAGTTTGTGCAAAAATGTTATTGCTAATTATCGCAATATCTTTTATGGTTATAAATGCCTGCAGTGCTTCGTGCAGCAGTAAAACACTTGATGCAACTGGTACTATAAAACACTATTCAACTGGTAATAGTTATTCCAACAACGAAAACTGCATTTTATCCATCAGACCATTATCTGGTTACACATCAGGCTACTTCTTAGAGATAACATGGACTCGCTTTGATGTTGAAGGAAAAATGCCATCATGTATTGACTATGTCGAAGTTTACTTGACAAGGTAAGAATTATTTGCTAAATTACTAATTACTAAAATTACTAATTATTTACTAAATTATTAAATTACTAATAGCGGGCAGGGGGCCGGTGGAAAATATGTTTTATACAAGAATTTTTCGTGAGCCATATGTTTAAGAAAAACTTTTTTGAAGTAATTATATTTGAAAGTAATTTCCAGGCTAAAGGTTTATTTTGCCCCCCCCCTAATTTGTTCTTTTATTTTAGTGGCCCCCTAAAACTAAAGTAGATTGAACGTTTTTGTGAGCCTGCACAATTTCATAATGATGACTAGTCCCTCAACTTGACTCACTCATGCAGTAGACTTTCCAAAGTCTATTATTTTTTAGCCAGAGAAAAGAAACCGAGAACTGAAGAGCTGAGAAAGAGAAACGAAAGAATCCAACGTAAAGGAATTTTATTTTACATATTCAGCTTCAGCTCTCCTCTTCCTTTTTTTTCGGAAAGTTCAGAAAAAGGAAAATTACGTCTTTCTTTTCTCGCTCCTCCGCTGCGCATGTAAGTTAAGTCTGCACGCAGTCCAAGTTCTACCCCTGAATTTGAGCAAAATTCTAAAATTTTAGGAAAACGCAGTGTTGCGGTAATAGGAAAAATTCCCGTCAAAAAGGTTGTGATAATTAATTTTGGGTATTGAATTGCATGTGTAGTTTCTGGGAAATGTGGTTACAGGCGGGTATATTTTCGAATAATTGAAATAAACGTGGGTACGTTTCTCAGCTTTAAGTAAATATTTATTATTAGTCGAACCTAGATCTAGCAGACAAGCCCTTACAAGACTATCAATAAGTGCATATAAACTAAAAGTAGAAACCTCTAGATACTCACAGCATAAGAAGCTTCCCTCCCTCCCCATTTATTTTGACCCCCTCCATTTAACAGTTTTTGAAGATATTAAACCCACACACCACACCCCATTTAGTATATACACCCCTCATTTATTAGATATACCCCTCTTTATCATGAAAACAATAGTTTTGTAACTGTCTTGAAACAATTTGTTTTTACAGTTTGTACACAAGCATTGGAAGATATTGTTCTGACAATCTTGGTGCGGGCGTGCATCCATTTAACATGTATTCGGTAGATGGCTATGCAAAGATAAAATTCTATTCCGATAATATCAACACGAGAAGTGGCTTCAAATTTACATACAGGATGAGAAATCGAAATTCAAATTATTTGGGAACTCATGAAAAAAGTTCATGCCCGTAAGTAAAATCAATTTCAATAACAGGAGTGCCAGCGAAATAGCATTACTTCCTGCCACGGGAGGGGGGGGGGGTAATTTTCTTTATCTATTCAAGATGGGGACTAACTAATTCGAGGAGGGCTAATTCGATGAAGTCTTATTCGAGGGGGTTTGAAGTCTTATTCGAGGGTCAAAGCACAGAAAGAAGTACCAAAATGCATATATAAATGCAAAATTTCCTAAATAAAAGATAAAATGTTTTAATGGAATTAGAATTCGGGGATGGGGTTTATTGGAGGGAGGAGGCTTTCAAAATATTATCACTTTAAGGGTGGGGGCTGATTAAGAGGGGGGGGGTTATTTGAGGATTTACTGTAGTCTAGCTCAAAGACAATCTTGTGGCTTTTCCGTCTAAAATGTTATTGGCTTTAAGCAAAACTATGCAACAATAGTTTCAAGATGAACTTCTGAATTTTTAGAATTCAGATTCTATCAACCTTTTAACATTTTCTAACAAATCTATGGACTCCAATATAATTAAAATATAAAATTAAATAATTTATAACAGTATTAAAATTTCCACCGTAAAATCTAAAATTAGCCCTTTAGTAAGCCCCCATCTTAGAGCTGATTATTTCCAATAAACCTCAACATTCTAATATTTCTAATCATTTACATTTTAATTGTATTAAAACATGTTGTTTTACATTTTATAAGGAAAATTTTGTTATCATATATGCATTTTGGTACTTTTTCTGGGTAGCTACCAACTAGGTTTTAGTAAGCCCCTCTCAATTAAGCCTCTCCTCCAATTAGCCGCCACATAAAAAGTCCTAGGATTTACGGTATAGGCCCAAAAACCTTTTGATTAAATCGAATATTTTTAAATGTAGCCAATATCACAAATATAGGGATTTTTAATATGGCGCTATTCGCGACAGCAGAGATCTCCTCGATTTCTCATTTCTCGCAGTTTCCTTTCAGTCACAGTGGTTCAGACTCTGCTGAGGGCGAGATGTACCCACAGGGTTGGCCCAGAGGATATACTACTGGTGGAGCATCAGTGGGCCAGAATTGTCTCTTCAGAAGGACAATAGGAAGCACAAAAAATGCACGGATTGTTTTGATGGATGTTAGTCTAAGAAGTATGTACGTTTCCTGTTCATCAAACGACTACCTCGATATCGAACGTAAGTTTTTCCATTTCATTCATTACATTTCATTCCATTTCAATTTCAGATTCCATTCAATCGTGTGAGTCTTTTGACTTTTCGATTTTCGATTTTTGGTTTTCGGTTTTCGCATAGTAAAAACCTCTTGCAGAGTTTCCTAGTTTGTAAAAATCACCGTAATTAATCCTGAAGCCGTAATTCATTGTAATAATTAAAACACAGCAATTTAAAAGAAAATAGTTTAAACTAGAGATACTTAACTTTATTGAGCAATGATAACCACTTTGTGCAATGATATAACAGAACTATGCAATGATAAAAGGTAGAAATGTGCAATGATCAATTATCTGTAGGTCAGTGGTCAAATTTCATTCCAATCTGAAAGGCGTTTTCCATAAAATATCAAATTAAAATATCACAATGCAATGTCAGCTAGCAATATTCAGTATTCAGTAGCATAATGAAATATTTTAATTTGGTTACTTAATGCCTAATATTTTATTCTAGATTCTTTTATATGTTCAAATATTTCATTATAGATTCGTGCTCAAATTCAAGCTCAAATGGTGTTAATTCATTGGCAACTTCATTAAGTGGCAAACTTTGCGGCACGTACACTTCTCCAAAAATTTACACTGCAACAAAGAACTACTTATACATCCACTTCAAAACGCAGCTGGGGTCTTCTCCCTCGCAATCAAAAAGAGGTTTTATCGCTGGATTCTTGGAGTACAGTGAGTATCTAAACTATACAGGGAAAGCTTGACAAAATTGAGGACGCTAGAAAAAACATTCCTGTGGAACACTCTTTTTTATAAGAACATATAAGAGCATGGAGGCTGGAATTGTCAAAACAAAAATATTAATAATAATGATAATAATAATCGCAGACAACCGGCAGTCATGATTTATGAAAACTAGACTTGTATCCTACTGCAAAATTGCACTTAATGATGTTTTATTTCGTATCTTTTCGATCACTTTAGGTGTGTCATCGAACGGTAGCCGGTCTTGCGAAAATCGTATGGGATCCACCGGAAGCCGTATTATAAGACGTAGAAGATCTACCGGAAGCGGTAAGTTGCTCGTGCACGAAGGACGGTGTTAGATCATTGTCGAGATAAAGACACACACCTTCTCTAGATATGTGACATATAACTTGAAGATTTTGTTCTTAAATAGTTATTTTGAAATGTGTATTTTAAGAACGCATCAATATTTGTCATGTGTAATTTGTGATTATCTAGAATGTATGTGATTATCTCAACTGTAATTATAATATATCTGTTATTATAATAACTCGAACTCGCTTAACTCGAACAATTTGCTATGTCCCGTGCGATCTTTCTGCACTGAATTGTCCCTCGATAACTCAAACTCCAGATAAAAGGTAAAAAGGACCATTAACACCAGAATACCATCCCACAGCCAAACAGTAGATCACAATTTGTGACAGTTCATTAAAAAAATTCAAATGAATAATCAGACAACATGAGGAGAATTTTGAAGCAATATTTACAGTACTCGGTTGTATCCATATAATTTCCTGAATAGATTTTAAACAACAGTACTAAACAACAAACAACTGAACAATGTTAAATTCTTCAATATCTCTGACCACTCCGTTTATTAACCCCCTCCCTGTTTATTGGAATTTTATACTTTTTCCAAACACCCGTTTAAAACGACCCCCCGTTTTTAACGACCCCCCGTTCATTAGGAAACGGAGTCTACCGTGTCTGTTACTGTGTATTTTTGGAAAATTTAGCACCCGTCGTACAAACCAGTACTGCCAAGCAGAATAATGCTGTCAAACCGACTGATACGTCATCGGAACAACGACGATATAATATCATAGGAAGCTCTCTATAAAACTCCTGCGGATTCGCAAGCTTCACTTGGTTGCCCATTGCTTTGCAGCAATTATAATGCAGACGAAACTTTATATTAATTCAAGGCATTTTTCTTTTCCTAAGGTTCGAGTTCTTCGAACACTGGGACAATCGGCGGAGTAGCTGGCGGAGTGGGCATCGCACTCTTTATTCTCTTAGCTATTTGTTGGTGTTGGTGCAAATTCAAGAGGAGGTTACGCGAAGCAGCCATTGCAGAACGTTCAGAACCTCAAACACGACACGCCGTTGTTATCATCAGCAATGACTCTTCGAATCGGGAAATGGAAGCTCCTTCAGTAATGTACATTAAAACGCCGCAACCCTATCCAGCTGAACTGCAGCCAAATTTCTACCTGCCTTCTAACAGTTATCCACCATCTGGAAAACAAGCACCACCTCCGTATGAAGATGTAAACAAGCCTTACACAGGAGATGTAAACAAGCTTGGTGTACTTTAGAATGTCTTTTCACTAACAGTATACCTAAACAGTGTGCAAACAAGAAATGTTTCAAGTTTTTAAACATTCTTTATGACTCTGTAATGTTTTTGATTTTTCAAATTTATTTTAGAAGGAATTACTATTTAGAAGGGCTATACAATTAACTACTACATCATGAGCATGGAAATCGTGGTTCTATCCAGTGTTCCATTGTTCCCCAATTCCGCATTTTAGTTTTTTCAACTGCCATGCCAATTAAAATACGGAATAATACCGGAGAAGAAAGCAGTGGAAACTGCGACGGAGAAAATGTTCGTTTTTCCGCCGCAGAGGCATATAATCCCCTAGCTTGACTATTCCAGGCCCTTACAGTCTGGTGTCCTGACCTAATTTCAAACGGGGGACTGGGCTCCATGGAAGTTATCGAAATTAAGAGAAGGCAACATTTTTCTTGTTGTTATTATAATTATGTACTTGTGACGTCCACCTTTACATGTTGCATGCCTTAGCAATAGAATTGTTGCCCGAGTATTGATTCGCTGTGCCAGATTATTTGCTTTTAAATTTATCAGACCGACTTTGAGCTGTGGAGGGTGGTGGCGTATGATTAAGGTGAGTCTGAAGTAATCAAACGCAAACGGTTACCATCGATACGATTTTTGTTAGGACCTCTTATCAAATACATCTTGTTCCTCCGCAGTATAAACGCGTTTTTCCTACGCAGAGACATGCGCAGTTTCCCTACGCAGCGACATTTGATAAGTGATCTTGGAAGATGATGCGGAGAAGATGCGGAGAAAAAAGCCCACACGCTCAACAAGTGCCTGGGGTTTTTTAAGGTAAATTTCTAGGCTGTTGTTACAACTTTTTGTAACACCAATCAGAAGACAAGATATGAAAATCTAGGCAAATAACGCCATTTCATTGGCTAATTGAAAAAATATTCGGGAAAGAGGCTGGTCAATGAAGAATTTCCGAAATGAAGCTGTCATTCCGGAGTTTTCTTTGTTGACAAGGCTTGACTGGACTGTGCTCGACTGTAAATTAAAAAACGAAGAAGAAAAATAAATATTTGTGCGTGATGCACCGACTGGTTCTGGGAAGATGTACTATCTGAATCAAGCACTTTTATTGTACCATTTGTCTTGGAGGAAAACAATGCTAACAGAAACATCAGGGCAAGTTCACTCCAGTGAAAGCATTAAAACCGTTGAAAAATGGGGCGGCTTTCCTGTCCTTTCACGAAAACCCCAAACTATTATCAAGGTTTTCTTGTTTTTCCGGCGTCAAATTCTAGAAGGCAAAGCATGAAAAAATTCTTCTTTCTAAGTTGCTCATGTGCTTTTAAAACTAAATAAAAGTTTTCAGTTTTACGCCATTTGTTCATGAAACTCTGACAGTGGCTCAAATGGTTGGCAACAAGAGAGCAAAAAAGCCACCGCCACAAAATATAGAAGTATTAAACCCCTCCAGTGAATGAAATTTCGAACTTAAAAAAAATGTCATTTTCAAGCAAATTGTGGAGTTACATAATTATAAGCACAGAGGAAAGGAATTTTGTACCTGACACTGTAATTATCTACTGCACTAGTTTTTCATTTCAATTTTGCACATATTTTTCAATTTTCATAATTTCAGCAACTGCTTTCATTTCAACTCCTCTCGTCTTTCATCTTGAGCAACTGTTCTTGATTTCTGTAATCTGTAATCGGCTTCGAAGTTTTACGAAGGAAACTAATCCAAAGTGAAAAGTATTTATTTTCAACACAAAGTCAACAATGCTTCTTTTTAATAACAAAATGTCAATAAGATGAAAAGTACAATTTTTCTAAAAGGTTATTCCTTCTGGAAAGTTTTGTAAGACAGACATTGAGTTGAACCAACTGATGATGACAATGCGTTGTTTAAAAACAAGGACAATGAAACTGTTCGCAATTTCCAGACCATCGAATCAGGCTTTCTTGGTTCAGCTAGTATATTATACGGAACAGAAAGATTCACAGCGAGGCTAGAAGAAATAGCCCAGTTTTGAGATAGTACAAGGTCGTGGTTGGCGTACATCGATATATCATTAGCCAAATTACGACTTGGGTAGTAAGTCTAGATGTAATCAGGCTAGTATGTAACTTGCAATGATGATTATTATTATTATATGGATCGAGAAATACAGAATATTATCTACATCGAGATATTCTACAAACTGAAATTACTATATGGGCTACTACAAGATATCGGCTTCCCGTGGACCATTATTTGATTTCAAATTAAACTTTTCAGATCATAAAAATATTTTTGTGACGCGTGGTATTGTATTGTAATTGAGATAAATAATGAATAAAAACAAATTGAATACCAATTAATAATTTCTTGTAACACGACGTTTCGGGGCTATGCTTTTTAAGTCAAACCAAACTTTTCAAAGCTTTAGCATTGCATCCTTGTGGCCGCCATTCTCTTCGGCAGCAAGCTCGACAACAACATGGCGACGTCCATTGAGATTCCGCTCAAAGATTCAGACGAGGTTTGTATGTGTTTAAGTCAGACTATTGATGAATGAATGATTAATTAATTCCAGTTATATTTTATGGTAATTGTCTAAGAAGCAAGAGAAGTCATGAATAACCCAGCCATTCTGGAAATCTAGGGGGGGCTTTTTTCCTGAACCAACATATGGCAACAAACAAAGCTAGCTAAAGATCTAGGCCTAGTAGACTAGAGAGTCTAGAGAAAGCTAGGGATACTATCAATTTTTCCCCGATCCAATTTTTCCCTCAATCAGAGAGAATTGTACTACTGACTTTCTGTTGTCAAGGGGGAGGTTGGGGTTACATAAAAATCATGTGCATGTGTGTCATGTCAATACCAGGTCTCAACGCAACAACCACACTGAGTTCAGAATTTTGAAAGAATTTACTGCTGAAATTTTCATGGTTTCTGTTGACAAGGACCTCACATTGTTCTTGAAGTTTTACTGCCCTTATGTCAAGCCTTATATTTCTTTATTGGTGATAGACTAAAAGTAAATTTTGGAGCCAATCTTTCATTGTCAGCAATTGAAAAAATTAGTGTTACCATACTGCAGGGAAAAGAGCCTTTCAAAGGTGGGAGACTGCAAGAACTTTCTGAAACATAAATTGTCTTAAAACACATATAAAAGCAAGAAATTGGAGAAAATCATTAAACAAATAAAACTTTCCTGTCAAAGGATTCAAAAACACAAACCAGCACTTCTTTAACAATGTTAACAGCTAGTTTGAAACACCATATGCACCACACCAGACTGCAAGCAACAATGAGAAGAATAGATTCTTGTGCAAGCAACAATGAGAACAATAGGTTATTGTGCATGCAAAAATGAGAAGAATAGGTTCTTGTGCATGCAACAATGAGAACAATAGGTTCTTGTGCATGCAACAATGAGAACAATAGGTTCTATGTGATCTCAATTTTCAAGACAATATACTTTTACATTCTTTGGAGGGCTGGAACCACCCCAAGAACAATGGTTGCTGCAGCTTGTTGTTTGTATTCCTTTTTTTTCCTCGAAAGGACCTCTCGATTTTAAAGAAACTGTTTATATTTTTTAGGTTATTGAGCTAGACTTTTCAGAGTTGCCAGTTGGAGAAGAAGTACTGAGCATATTGCAGCAAGAGAATGCCCAGCTCCACATCTGGATTGCCATAGCAGTGAGTGATGATTTTATGTTTTAATATGCTTGTTATCTGATCTTTCAAGCAATTACTGTTTGTCATGAAATGCAATGAATGAAACACTGAAACTATTGGGTTTGAAAAAGTATAATGACCTTTCTTCTCTTTGCTTGTGAGTTTTTGAACATTGGGAATTTTTGTAACCATTTAGAATTTGAATTTTACGTTCTTTCCAAAAAGATTTTCCCCTTTGTCATCCTTGTTTTTGAGCTTTTTCAAATGATATTCACCAGTCAGATAAAAAATCTGGTAAAATTAAAAAAAATTATTAACTGTTAATTTAGAAAATTGTTATGCTGTTTAATTTATTATGACTATTAAGATTTCATGCTGGTCTTGTATGTGTCTTCTAAATTATCTTTACTGGGTGTTGTTTTTTAGCTATCTTGTCATTGTTTGTATGTCATCATCTTCCGATCTGTGCATGCAAGATCAAATCATAAGTTCATTGTTTGTGTATGCCCAAAAAACACTTGTGTACACCAACAAGGGCAGATTTTGTAACAATGGTGAAATTGAGAAGCATGGTGAAATTGAGAAGCCAATTTCAAAGTGATTAGCCAACAAAATCAAAGGGAATTCTCTCAAACAGAAAATCAAAACAAACAAAGCCATGTTTTGATTTTTGCTTGAGAGAATTCTCTTTGCATTGAATGGCTAATTGATTTGAAAGTGACATGTCAATTTTACTATTGTTACAAATTCTGCCCTTGTTGCACACATCCCAATAACAATATTTGTTGCAACAATAACAATGTGCACATCTCACCACACATTTTCTGAGAATTGCACACATGCATATATGTGGGTATAATGCCTTTGAACCCACTAGATCTCACAAGGAACTACTACCATTCTCCTCAGGCAGGAGTACCTTGGTGCACATATATTTTCTTTTTGGTCTTTTTGAAAATTAGTTCTTCAATAGATTTTTTCTATCTCAGCAACAATACTACAAGCAGGATCAAACTCAAGACTTTGTCAAAATACTTGAAACTGCAAGGACAGGTATGGATTTATTAACAGCTACTGGATATCCCAACAAGGTTTTAGATTTAGTTTTGATAATTGTGTTATTGATGGAATTTAATATGAAAAAAACTTCAGTTTATAGTTTAATACCTCAATTTCCAAAACCTGCTCAATAATTAACTCAATAAAACCAAAAATTGTGGATTTTTGCTGAGGTAGTTTGCTAAAAGTACCAGGTGCAATGGCTTTTAGAAAGCCATTAACATGGTTTTTTCTCTCAAGGTGACTGACACTGGAGATCAATGGAGAGGGGGAATTTTTCATGTCAAATCAATTTCTCCTCCACCCCTCTCGCTATTTTTAATGTCTGGTCTCTAAAAACGTTTCAGGAGCATGCGTGTTTTTTCGCAGTCAAACATTTCTGGTCATGTTATATAAACTGGGTGAAAACAAACCCGAATCGAAAGGTCTTTTTTTAGGAGGAGGTCTGTAGCATCTACCTCGTAATCGTTTGATAACCATGTGACATACAAAAAAACCGAGGTCGAGATTCTATATTATATTACCACCACCCTGAAGAGCTACTCAGCTTTTATATGAACGATTTAGTTTCCATCCCAATATTTAGCCAGTCAGGTAACATGGTCCCATTTAAATGACGATAATTATTATTTATTTATTTAAAATAAACTTTTGAGTTAATCTTGTTCTGTGTTCCGTACGTCAGGTGATATGTTGAGAATACAAATAAAATATAATACTCTGTACGATGAGTGTTTTTTTTTAAATAGAAACATTCATTGTACAGAGTATTTTATTCATAAAATAAACTTTTAAGACAACTAAATATTTCGCTTTTTTCAAAATTCAAATTTAAAATTTATCCCATACAAAAAAAATACATCCCACGTGACCCAATAAAAGCAAGAGCCTTTCACACATAACAAAATATTTAGCCTAGTTACTATACTATAAAATTGACTATAAACGATCATTTAACATTTGAATTATTCTTATTATTAATTTTCAGACAGTTTTGCTGGAGCAAATCTTGACTATGAGAATCATGACCACGATCAAATGTTGGTTCTGGACACCCTGGCTGCTTACTATGTCCAGCAAGCCAGGAAAGATAAAAACAAAGATCAAAAAAGAGAACTGTTCACCAAGGCCACACAACTTTATACTACAGCTGATAAGATCATCATGTTGGATCAAGTAAGCTTTGAGAATTTATGCTTCTTGCAAATAATGTATGGTTATAGTTTTCCACTGCATTTAGCAGGCTGGCAAATGAATGAGTAAAATATGCCTGCAACATGGGTGCTGTAAATATGCCTGCAACTGATACCAATACTGTTTGTTGTAACATTTTGTGCCTTCGAGCGGCACTAGTTAATGAAGCCGAGCGTTTAGGAATATTTAAGAGTATAAAACAAGCTTTGGAAATTTATAATTTTGATATTTTTAATTTACCAATTTAAGGTATTAGTTGTGAACTGTGTTTTAGAAATATTTGGAAACACATGATTTTTTTTATACAATACAATACAATACAATACAATACAATACAATACAATACAATACAATACAATACAATACAATACAATACA
>JAYJMH010066781.1:0-11574 GCA_036873815.1 Phacellophora camtschatica | reverse complement strand
TTGAACTTTTCGTCCAACATGCATGTTGGGTGATGTTCAATGAAATGTTCAATTCGTTTGACCGGGCCTTAAGAAAACAAAGATCATGAACATAACGAGAAACGACCCAACAAAATTTAAAATCAAAATAGATGAGAACGACGTTGAACAAGTCCCAAGCTTTGTTTATCCATGGACTTTGAAATACGATTAATGTCGCTCGAAAAACGTACCGATTGAATTGTAGTGACTGTGTTTCTTTACTGTGTCCTTTCTGACATCTTAGCATCGCAGCAAAGACGCAACTGTTCTCACATGAAACAAGATGTCAGAAAGGACACAGTAAAGAAACGCAGTCACTGCAATTCAATCGGTACATTTTTCGAGCAACATTAATTGTGTTTTAAAACCCATGGTATATCTAGGCCAATTACAAACTGAAGATGGGAAAAGAGAAAAGGACATCATAAGAAGAATTTCGATTTCAAGAGGGGTATTTTTTAAGATGAGGAATGTGTTGAGCAACAGAGATATAGGATTGATTAAAAGAAAAAGAATATTAAAATGTTATGTGTGGACAACCTTATTGTATGGAGCTGAAACTTGGACCTTGACAAAAAGTATGTTAAAGAAACTTGACGCTTTTGAATTATGGGCATACAGGAGAATGTTGAGAATATCGTGGAAAGATAAAATATCAGATGAAATAGTGTTGCGTAGAATACAAGGCTAAAGAATGTTAACTACAACCATCAAGGAACAGAAACTACAGTACTTCGGTCACTTAGCTAGACGAGGAGATCTTCAAAGAGTACTTTTGGAAGCAAAGGTAGCAGGGAAAAGAGGAAGAGGTCGACCTAAAAGATCTTGGAACAACATCAAGAATTGTAATGGTTTGAGCTATGGTGATGCCGTAGTGATGGCTCACGATAGAGAAAGATGGAGAATCATATCATCCAACCCTCGGGAAACAGAGGGCGGAGCATGAAGAAGAAGAAGAAGAAGAAAAACTAAACTAAAAATAAATTAATAAAACTGACTATTAAGTATTACGAAGGGGCTTTGGAATCGGGCGCCGTATCACTGCCGTATCGCGTATAAGCACGATGAAAATTAATAATTGATTATAAAATTTAATTTTAAGAGCCCAACCAAATAAATGAAATTAATAAAATCCAACACAACTTTACAACTATAACAAATACGTTATTAAGAGTGATGAATATTTAAATAACCAATCTATTCACTAACTTATTTGATGAAGTTTTCAATGTCAAGGAAGCTTTAAATTTACGTTTCCCATCCGTCGCACCCGTCGCAGCTCCCAAATAGGCCGATCGGTCATTGCATTGTGAGTTGGAGCATTCAGAAAATCTTACTAGAAAGCGACGTAATGGAGTTGACGCATATCTCCATGACACCTAACCACGCACGGGCTTCAGGAAAAGCAAAGACAATATTATTACTGTCATTTTTTCTTGCTCTACCCGTCCCACGCTCCTCCGCGCGTCTTGAAACTGGAAACTGCGTTTTTAGTAAGGAAACTCTTACCCACTGCCCATTACTTTCACTTCTGAATTTCTTTTTAATTTTGTGAGGAAAACGTAGAAAAACGGGGGAAAGTAGTTCAGCAAAATATGAGACGCTGCGAAGTTTTCTTTCATTCGCAGTTTTCTTACTAAAAACGCAGTTTCCAGTTTCAAGACGCGCGGAGGAGCGTGCTACCCGTCCTACATTTTATATTTTCTGCGACAGACATAAACACACGAAATGTAGGACAGGTGGAATATTGAAAACTTTACTTTTCCTTAAGTCCGTGATCTAACCGACTAATTCTTTTTCAAACGATGAACGACGTCGGTTCCATGGAAAGTATGTCAACCAAGCAATTTGAGGCAAGGCTGCCATATATTCTTGTGCAATGCATGTTTCAAATATTGTTGGTTTGTTGGTTGGTTGGTTGACATACTTATGGAACCGACGTCTTTCGTTTGAAAAAGCACTAGTTTGTTAGATCACGGGCTATAGGAAAAGTAAAATTTTCAATATTCCACCTGTCCTACATTCGCAATGAGTAGAGTGAATTGAATTAATTGAAGGAACAAAATGTATTTATACTTTGCAACAAAATATTCCAGAAGTTCTCAACAATTTTCCATTCCCCCATCTCTAAGTCTAATCCTCAATTGACTGATAGACGAAAGCTTTTTTATGTTAGACCAGCCCTGTATCTGTAATCCGCGGGCGGTAGGAGGCGGTGAGCCACAATGAGAATATCGTGATTTCATGATTTGATTAAGTACTTCATGTTGAACAACAATAGGCACCGCACCCACCATAACAAAATACGTCAGCCTGAAGTCAGAAAGGAAAATCTACTACTTGTGTGTATCCGTCTTTCAAACCATAAAATTTTACAGCGAAGTTGAATATTAGAGAAAGAATTCGACAAGAAAACATTTGGTAAGAATTTAATAATATTGCAACGAGAATAACATTTGACACAGCTCGTTCCTGGCAAGATCATTGAAAGTTTGTTTAGAACGTATTATATACCCGCCCGTATTATACAGATACGAAAACAATGTTATCATTCTTATAGGCACATCATAGCAATGGCAGATAAATCAATAACATTAATTTTAAATTTATATTAATTTTAAAAACAAACAACGTTTTCAAAAGTGATTAATCATCTCGAACCATTTTGAGCTAATTTGTTGAATTTGCGGTGTTTTCGAAAGGAACAGTATTTGAACCTTTGAAGTTGAGATCGTTTGAAAAGTTTGCGAGCAAGAAAATTAAAAACGGTTTTACTAACTAGACACTTGATTTTCATAAGAAAGGATGGGTGAATAGGAGCATATAAGAAACTGAACAACGGAAACAGAGAAACAGAATGTATTTCATAGAAAATTTGAACGATATCTTTTCACAGTGATTCAATGAAAGGAATTTTATTGTTGTATTTTATTTTTGCATATACAATTAGTCCCGAAAATGACCTTTACCTCTCGAAGCAAAAACCCCTGAAAATGATTTAATTTGTTTTTAAATATCGAAAAATACAACGATTTAAAGACCTTTTTATGTCATCTTTCTCAAAAAGAAGTGTTTGGAGAGCAATGGCACGGTGATGAGAGAAACAGCCATATCTTGCAGCTGCTCCCAACTGTGTTCATCTCTTAAAAACAATGACTCTGTCATGACCAATAATGTGATTATTTTGTCAAATATCCATTTAATGCTTCAATGCCCACGTGCTGGCTGCGTTGTTCATTTGAAATGTTTTTAGCTGGATTCAGCCGAAAAATATTCAAAGGCAAACAACAAATATTGTCTGTAAATAAATCACTATCCAAAATTTTCATGCAGCTACTAACTGCATGACTGCAAAGATATTATCCCTTGGCCTACCAAGATGAAGTGTGCAAACACTTATTAAAAATTCAGTAGTCCTTTGCAAAGCTTTTATTCACAATGGCAAATATAATGTAAATTTTGAATGCCTCTATCATCCTACTACAGAATGCATAGCCTCTCGAGTATCCTCTTTATGTTTTCTTCGGGCCTTCAGGGGGCATTTCACCAAAAGCGGCACCCACATAACATTTAAATTGTCGGCAAATCAAGACCATTTTTAATAGTAGCATAAAAACCCAAAATACAAACAATAAACGGAAGCCATACCCAAGCAAAATAAAGACCACGCCCATTTTGTCGGCTCGTTAATATCTTTCACCCCGCCCCCACGAAATTAAGTAATTTTATATTAAAAGCATCACCATAGGCATAAGTACTCTCAAAGTTTCTTCATTTTTTTCCTTTCATTTCGTTCCTATACCAAAAGGGAGGTAGCCATTCAACCAAAGTTAGAAACAATGTTTCAAACAAAAGACAATGTGTACCTTATATCCAATGCAACGTGTTGGAATAAAACAAATTGTTCATTATACAATTAATATGGCATATTCCATTCACAAGACCCTAAGACTATAGGACCATCGGACCATTGGACCATGAGTCAACCGGACCATGGGGGAATTCTTTGTATAAAGATAATATTTCATTTATCAGTTCCTTAATACATAGGTGCTATCGGCTAATTACTGAACAACAAATAAAGACTGAACAACATAGAAAGACTATAAAAGATAAACAAAAATGTGACGAAAGTAGGCCTAATCATATAACTAAAAAACCTTCGCTGGCCACAGTAAATTGTGGTGTGGGGATTATTTTACATTGAAAACCGGTGTGGTAATGAAGAGAAATTTGTTGATTCATTTCTATCTTTCTATTTACTGTTCTGTTCATTACTGTTCATTTACTGTTCAATTATTGTTCATTTCTAATTGTTTTCTTGATCTTTAGGGACCCATCATTAAATGTGGCCCCACCATTTTTTATAACAGGTGTGTGCGGAGTGGCTCCATATGAAACTACCCAAAAAAAATATTATATTGAATATTTCAGACATAAAAAGATATTTGTCGATGCTGACGACCCAAAAAAATATTGGCTATTTTTTCAATTAAACTTAAAAAATTTGCAGGATAAACTTCGAAAGTCAAAAACATCTATTTTCGTTTTTATTGTTTTCCTTTTCATGTTTTAGTTTATTTTATCGTTGGTCAACACCAAAACAATAATAAAATTGTATCAAATACCCAAAAACAATATTAGAGATTTTTGGCAACCCAAAGAATATACTAAAATTGTGGAAACCCCATATCGTGAATTTTTGGCAACCAAAAAATATTAACATTGTAGCAATACCCTAAAAAAAATACAAAATCATTAATTTTTTAAAAGTTATTTGAAATTTGTTTATGTAATGGAGAGCTACACTGCTGGTGTCCTCTTACTGTTTGCATTTGAAATGCGTAGGCCTAGCTCAGCAGTTGTATTTTTTCAAATTTTTCAAAACTTTAAAAAAACACGTTTCAAAACCTATCATAAGTAAAAGCTATGTAAAATCATTTCCTTCAATTTACCAGCTAGGTAGGCCTACCTTTCTGGGCGTTGTTAAAATAGATTTCAAGATCCACTATCATCGAGATAAATAAATAAAAAATACAACCAGGTGGACTAAAAAATGTGCTAAAGCTCGACCGCACATCCTCAGCAGATAGCAGCATATATCAGCAGATATCAGCTCCTACTGCGAATACGGTAATACTTCTACTCTGATAATGGGAAAGTTAAACTTCCATGGCCTATCATTTCTGTGTTCATAGCTTCAACTTAGATCTTTGTTGTTCAAATGGGGTTCAATGCTAAAAAAATCTTCAAAACGTGTAGCTGTTGTTAAGGTACGAACAAACTGGCCATTAAGGTACTACGGTCAAACATTGTTGGCCGAAGTGACTAACATTTCAAATTTCCTGAATGTTGCTCAAATGTCTTCGAGTTTCGCCACCTTGTCATATGAAAAATTCAAGACAAATTTAAGACAATGGAAAATTTGTTGCTCAAATGTTTTAGCATGCTAAAACATTTTTCGCCACCATTTTCGGAATGCTGCTCAGTTTGGCCACAATGTCGGGAAACAATTCAACTCAATCAAAAAAGAAAGGTAAAATGTATTGTCCACTATTTGCAAAGATGGCTGCTGAACCTCAAAAATGTTTCCTGAGCCTGAACAATTTTGAAATTGAAGTTGTTGATGATTGTTCAGAGAGTAATAAATCGTTTGAAGGCGAAGAAGATGTCAAGATAACCAAGTCTATCTCTCCTTTTAATACACTCCCTAGTTTTCCTCTTTTTTGCAATTTTCATTGTCTTCCGAAGCTTTGAGCAAAAATAAGCTGGCTGCTACTTTTTTAAATATTTGCCATAGCTAACTTAGCAACAAAAATTTGCGCACCAAACAACAAAATCAGCAGTTTCTTGCTCAGATGTTCATCGACAAAGTTGCCCAGTTTGGCCGACAAGTCTCGACAACAAAAATAGAGCAGCAACATGGAGCAGCATTAACAAACATATGTCGCGCAACAATGTTGCCCAGTTTGGTCGTACCTTTATGTAAATTCTTTCAATTTTGCAAGCAATTAAAATGTTTAAAAGCCTGGAAAATCCCAAAAGAAAGTCCGTCACATATTAAAAGCTGTTCCGCGCAAATACAGCAGTGAAAAACAAAGCGATTTGAAACCTTGTGTGGAACATAGAAAAACAAAAGGATGACAATTGTTGTTATCCAAACTCTTTATTAGTTTATCTAACTTGTATTGGTTTTATTTAGTTTTACAATTTTATTTTAATTCAGATGTTTGGGCTTGTAACAAAAAATCTCCTTTATTTGTTCTCAAAAGCAAGAAATAAGAAGATTTTGTAGAAACCACACTCAAAGTAGAAAGGAAATTCCAAAAAATTACAGCTTTTGATATTTGCTAATCCTAATATTAATTTTGGAATCTTCACAATGAAAAAATAAAACTCCTTCACAAAAAGGGATTTATTTTTAGTTATTTGAGTTACAATATTTCGATATTTCAGCAATGAAAACTACAGAAATATAACGTACTTCGTGTGAAATAGATACCAACAAACTGTGACCTCAAATTTGTTCGTATTTTTTATGGGAGAGCTTTCTTGAATATATGTATGATTTATCATTTCTGAAAATGTAATTTAGTTCCCCTTCTATTTTTACCAAAGAAGGCAAAAATAGAATGTTTTTCCCCCAAGTCTTCAAACAACCAAAATATCAAAACTGTTACAATGTACGATTGCATTCTTTATGAATGATTTACTTCTCAGACATGTAAAACCCTCTTTCCTTCCAAGCCAACATGGATATAATATCAATGATACTTTATCAATATTATTACTTAACTAGCAATATCACTTTATAATATTGATAACTTTTTCAAGCTTTTAGGCTCTGATGATCTTGATCTTGTTAATAAATATAACTTTATAGCCCTTATAATTATAATGTACGTCTTTTTCGATGGGCAGCCAGCAAGCGTTCGTGTTGAGTCGCGCATAAAACAATTAACACAGAGCAACGACCCGAGTGGTAACACCCATCTTTGTGGATTCATTCAGCCCATTGCTGCAGCGTAAATGTTATCCTCAACCGCGTCATCGAGTTAGAATGTTAAAAATGATGGAATAAACACAAGACAAATGGCAGATAATTTCTTTATTGGGTTTGTCATTCAAGTCTGTAAATCGCTTTAAATTGAATCGAAAACATTTCTTTCGCCGAGCTTCGCTAATATCGAATGGGCAACACAAATTAACAAATCTCATCACATATCTGCTTGGCAGCCATTCCAGCAATCTTAAATTTTGAAATTTTAACCTTATAGAACTTTATACCAGATATCAAATTTTTCATCTCAGTTCGTGCTTATATTTAATATTTGTTTGTTAAATATTAATATTTTAAAAAAAACTTAAATTTTTATTGGTTGTTTTCGTCCCAAATCTTCAGACATAAAAACTTTTAAGGAAAAAGTGTCACAAATCTTGGCTCCTTTGGTCGTGCTTGAAGCAAAATTTGAGCCTTACAGAATTTGGACTGAGTACGACCTACACCTGACTTACTACCCAGGCCTACGCCAAAATTCAATCCTTATATGGGCAATACATGGGTTATCAAGAATACACTTCTTTTCGATTTGTGACATTCATCAAGTAAAGTCACATTGTTGAACGAACCGCAGTTGCATATCACTTCTAATCAAAAGAATGGAAATCCAATTAATTCATTTAAATGCACGACTTTGTTCATGAGAGAATAGAAATACGAGCGTGGACTGACACGTGACAGTCAGAAGAGCGAGAGGCTTGAATTAATACTCATAAGGGATTCATAAGAAAGAGTATTAAATCAAACAGACACATAATAAAGATCAAATTAAAAATTGAAGGTATGAATTATAATTCATACGAAGCAACTTATCTGTTTTCTCTGATCTGTGTTTATTGCTTCTTGCTCAATTTGCGCGCTTTGCCTGGAGGCAAAAAACCACATAACGAAAAAACCACAGAACATTTAATACAAATCTTTGAGAAAGAAATTTTTATAAAGCTTTGAGACAGAAATAAAATCAAACTTCAACTTGATGAAGGGAAATAATACAAATTTATATGTGTGAATACGCTTTTGACATATGAATAAATCTTCATTTACTTTTAGAAATGGAGCTATTCAGCATTTATCACAATCTGGACTCAAAACTTTGGGAAAAGAAAGACGTCGTCCCTCCAGATAACATGAAAGAAATTGGTAAGTGAAATAACATTTCTTCCTTCATTTTTTCATTCTGTGTGGTCGTTTGTAAACAACAACGAGTCGATGCGAATTTGTATGGCTGGTAAAAGGCCAGGAAAACTGCAAACCACCAGGACATAAAAGAGTTTATAAAAAAACAAAGAAAAGTGCAAAATATTTCATTTTATATGTGTTCAGTTCATTTATTTGTATATTGTGTGATGGAAGCTCTTGTTCCGAAAACACGTACTTTCATTAAAATTTGACTAAGGAATCATGATAAATTTCATTTTGATGTTCATCAACATGCGATACAGAAAACAAATGTGTATGCCTGCGCCTGCCTGGCATAACAATCAGCCTTACAGATACCACTGCTTTGTAGGCATTCAAAAGGTAAGTATGCAAAAGGCAACCATTGAAAAAGGCAAGCCTTCAAACGTTTCCTAATGTGTAAACTAGGGTTTAACTCACGATTCCCAATTCCAGGCTATTCTGAGTACCACGTGACAAGACCAAAAGCTAATTCAGAAGATGGAACCTTCACTTACTACCTCAGCACAGATACTGGTGACGTCAAAGTGGCAACATTAAAGGGATTGTCTGGTAAGTCTGACCCCCTGAAAGAAGTTAACAAATGCTACTTACTGATCGAAGATATGGAAAACATCGAACTGGAGGATAAGAAAGCTCCAGGTTTAATCAAGGGAATAGCCATTGATGATGATTGGGTTGAGTGTAGAAGATGAAGAGTTGAGAACATGGATGAAAAGAATTCAGTGATAAACCAAAGCACAACAAAGAAAAGAAGTCCTTGCATTGTATTTAATTGGTGAACTCATGCTTTTGCTGGTGAATTTATAATTGACTATGCTGAGGCTGTTTTGTAATAGTACATATGTCATTAAGGTGGCTCAATATTTAAACTGCAGTAAGATTAATAATAATAATCATATTTTTCATCACTGATTGTAATATTGATAAATCACATAATCGTATAGTTGTAAACAAATTTTTCAATATAACAAATGATGCATTAACCATGCTTAGAGTCTAAAGATGTCTCTTCTCTCTAACCTTTTGTGATACACATACAAATTACAGTTCATGAAGCATTTCAAGATTTTAACCTATGTGACTATCAGAAGCGGGATTTCTTTGCTAAAATTTTAGATGGGATTCCAAATTCCATTAAAATCGCAACCAGGATTCAGGATTTTCATGAGTAGATTTACCAGGATTCCTTTGTGTTGCCTAGACCTCCTTCAACCATGAATTTATTTCTTGTTACTTGTATTTCATTATAAAATATGCAGTATATATTCACATACAAAGCAGGTCTTACAGATGCAATTTATTTATTTACTACCAACTAAAATTATATTTCTGACAATTCAGTCTCTCTAGTAACAATTTGTGTTTACCACATAAATCTTTCAACTGAACCACTGTTCCAAAAGAATGGTTTATACAAGAACATCATAATAGTAAATACATTGATCATTGAATAAAGTGCCAACTCTACAGCAAGACATGTATATGAAGGTAGTTTGACATGCAAACGAAACAATAAATAAGGGATAATAAAATATCTAAACTCTAAAAGTTTCTGTGGCACTGTTACCAACATAGTGCAAATACTGAAAAATAAAACAAATAGAGCTGATGTTTGTTTTCCCAAAAGGTGCTGCATTATAAATGCTCCATACATATAAACAGGAATAGCTATGTATTTTATACTCCAGTGTCTTTCAAAAACCTTTCTCCAAATGTAAAAGGGATAGTGTCTATTATCAGCAAGGAGATACTCATGAACATATGTTAACTTTGAAACAACAATCATCATGAGCAAAAATAATGAAAATAACATGAACAGTAAAAATTTGTTTTGCATTACTTCCTTTGCCTTCATAACTGCAACATTTAGTGAAGATTTCGAAAAAAACAATGAGAAAGAAAAACATATTGTAAAGCCAATGAAATAAAATAGCTGTGGCACATGGAAACATGCTTGATGGCTTGATCTATCACCAACAACAACACCGTTATTCTTGATGATAAAAATGCCAAATGCAACACCAATACATAGATATGCAAATGCTATTGTAAAAAATTCTCTGAACTTTGACTTTATACCACCAATTATTTCAGAAATAAAGTATTGTATTCCATTGTTGATGTCAGGTATGAAATCTTCGACACCCCTCAATAAAGACACACCAGCAACAAATATAACCCATATAATATTTGTTTGTCTAAAACAAACGGCAACAGCACCAGTAAGAGCAGCTGTCATGTGGTTTTCTTGTAAACTGAACCAATACATCAGAAGTACCATTGCTGTTGAGCCTTGGTCAGTGTAATACAAGAATGTAAAGAAATATAAGAGAGGAAAAAATGATAAAACAAAAGCATTAGCAAATGCATGAGAATTGAAATCAAACTCATCTGGTTTGTCTTTGGAGATATTTTGATCAAGGAAATTAGATGATATCTTTGTTGTTTTCTTTGGCATTTTATTTCTTTTTCTCTTTTCATCAAATGAATCAGCTTTTGAGGCCACCAACTTACTGATGTGCTGTGGGATTAAAATTCAAAAATATCATAGAATATATTTATGAAAGATCATCAACATTATTCCTTTGGTGGCCATCGACATTAGACCTCAGACCATCCTTTGGTGGCCATCAACATTAGACCTCAGACCATCCGTTGGTGGCCATCAACATTAGACCTCAGACCGACTCATAAAAATTAGGAAAATTCTTGTCAGAAAGTCGAGAAAATTTGGTCAAAGACCCAACCTGCTTTAGGTCAGACCATTCCCGATGCATAGATTTAACTTTGAGAAATAGTAAGTCAAATTTGCAAAATAATTTAAACACACGTTAGAAAAACACTGATTTTAACAAACTGTTAGAAAAAGATAAATCAGTGTCTGTCCAAACAAATTAAAAAAAGATAAATCAGTGTCTGTTCTTGTGGCAGATCTATAAATGCATAAATTTAAGTTATAAATTATAAGAAATATGTCCCCTCCTACAAATTAAGAAGCTGCAATTAGCTTGAAAATTCAGCGACCCCAAACTAATAGTTTTGGGTTTCAGACAGTGGCGGCGCCAGCCGCGACTGAGTGGGGGGAATTACGCCAAAATACAATGCAAAAATGCGTAACAAAATCACCAGTTCAACTCAGAAACATAAAAATACAAGTATAAAAAATACAAAATACTTTGTGTACTAAAGTCCTTTATTTTTTCCTCAAATTTTTTGAGTAAATATCTGCGACCAAAGTTCTCTTCAACTTTTCACAGCAAAAATGTACGAAAAGATTCTTCAGTCAAGAAAATTAACATAAAAATAGTTAA
>JAYJMH010066770.1:0-11578 GCA_036873815.1 Phacellophora camtschatica | reverse complement strand
TAAATAAATAAATAAATAAATAAATAAATAAATAAATAAATAAATAAATAAATAAATAAATAAATAAATAAATAAAGGTCACATAGTTTGAAAAAACATTTCCATAACATTACCATTTGAGAACCTATAGGTTTCCGTCAGCATTATTTTGTCTATTAAGCATTATTAAATTTAACTACATTGGCATTCCTGTATCCATTAAAAAGAACATGAAGTTTATGAAAGAATTAGTACTCAATGTATTTCATTTTGGTTGCTAACAAGCACCGTGTTAAGGGTCTCCAAGTTTCTATCAAATTGTTATCGGGAGCTTCTGCTCCCCTTCACTTGACGTAATGGGAAAACAAATTCGTGACCACGATGAACGAGCCCAAGAAAAGTTTTGACAAAATACCATTTTATTGGTGAGAATATATATTTGCGTGAAGAATTCTATATTTAAAAATGGAATTTCTTGAACGATTTAAAATTATGACCATTGGTTTGTGTATTATATTGTTAACAAATAGGCCCTAACTCTAAGCTGTTGTAACGGAAAAAGCGTTTTATGTTGAAGCCTTTTAAAGTGTAACACAAAAACTTTTTGTTGTCGGCAAGAATTAGCCAACTCGAAAGATGAAATACTCATATACTATTGTAACAATATTATAATTGCATATTATTCTTCGTTATTGATGTTATATTAAATGCAGATATTTTTAAGCAGTTTTGCATATAAAACTGGAGAAACTCAATGCAATTGCAAAGAGATGGAAGTCGCTCGAAGATTAAAGATTAACATTTGTTGTGTTTTGCATTTTAGCACGTCCAATGTATCCAAAATCAAGAGAGTGGGCCTGCAATGCAGGCAATATTTTACACAATGTGACTTTACAAGGTGGAATTCATGCAGGGAATTTCAAAAAAGTAGGCCAAGCTGCAGATATGAATTCTTGCACTCTTTTTTGTTGCGAAGATCGAGAATGCGATGTTGCATTTATGGCAAAAAGGAATTGTTATCTAGTTAGTTGTTTCAATAGTCTTCTGTGTGAATCTGTTCCTACAGAGTCGCTCAGTCTTTTTCCGCGACTAGTATATGTTTCGCGGACATTTTTTAACACGCGGACAAAATTAGTTGTTAACAAGAAAAACAGAAACAAGAAACAAAGTGATTTTGGTAACATTGTTAATGACTTCAAGTCTTTTTTCGTTTTAAATAAAAGTAAGGAACAAAATGGTTCCAATAAAATTGACGTTTCAGAGTCCCAAAATCTAAAGAGCAAATTAAAAATGTATGACAATCTCTTGCACTCTAAGAAATCCATGTTCGTGAATGGAAAGAAAAATAAAATTGGTAAATCAGAAATAAAATCGAGGGATCCATCTGTCATTGATGATGTAACATCAGTTCAATCCCAAGGATGCTATCCGACTAAAATTCACCAAGGGGTCTCACTACGCTATGGTACACAATCAGGAGAATTTTATGATTATGGGGACATTGGAGATATGCGAATGTGTGTTGACCTTTGCTGCAAAGACAAAAAATGCGATGTGTCGTTTATGGTAGGAAAAACATGTTACACAATATCATGTTCAAGTTTTGATTTTTGTCAAATGGTTCCTTCTTCTAAACGTCATGGGACGACTACACAACTTGCTTATGTAGTAAAGAAAAAAAGCACAGAAAGCAGGCAAAAGCTGCTCATTGCAAAAAACCATGAAAAATTTCTTAATCATCAAATATCATCGCAAGCAAAATTGAAGGATAATAATTTTCCTCTGCATCGACCGCAAGCAGTTATGGAACGCTACAGCATTAAAACTGGAAGGGAAAAGTTGGAAAACCTTTCATCAGAGGAACCTAATATTTTAGAAAAATTTACTAAGGGATGTCGCAGCAATCAAATATTAAATAATTATGGCTTGATTGGAGGCCAACTGGCTGGTGTATACACACTGCGAGGAATTACTCCGGATTTTGACTCTTGCATTGGGCTATGCTGCGCTGAAATGATGTGTGATGCTGCATTTTTACTGGGTAAGAGATGCTTCTCAGTGCAGTGTTTCAAGAACGGTGCGTGTGCAGGGAGGCCAGCAACAACTCACGGATTACGATCAAAACTTGCATTTGTTCAGAGAAAAGAAGAAGATGTTGGGGAAAGTAAGTTTATTTCAATTTTTCACAGTGATGGACAGGGTTTGATGTTGCCGAATCGTAGAAGCAACTTTTCTCATTGATAGTAATTTACACATCACAACATTAGAGTGTTTAGCTCGAGATGCTTTTCATTTTATAAATAGTACTGGCCTATGGTCTTCAATCAATATTGCATGATGCAACATCTTTTAACTGCAATTATGCAAGATCAAAATTCTAAATGCATTACCACTTAATGCAATTTTTTGCAGTGTGTAGAAATAACAGTTTGCGTTATTTCATATTGTTCTATTTTACGATGAAAACAATTATATTGTTGTAATTTCTTCTTCTAACACTCAGCGCTAGCACTTTTAGTTGAACCCGTGTATTGTCCGACAAGAGTTAATAATTATAAGTGTATTATGTGTGTTGAAAATAATGGTATGATGTGGAACAATGGAGCTACCAAAATAAAATTTTATTGTTACACTGATAAAATTGTTCAGAAGCACCTACTTTAAATTCTTTTCCAGCGTGCAATGTAATAGATTTTTAAAAGATTTAATTTGTAAAAATAATTATTTTTTCGACTTTCAATTGACGGTATAGCTACTAAACGTATTGCAACAATCTGATAAATGTAGGCGGGCAATATTCATTTCCACAACGAGGTCATTAATTTTCTCATGAACTTTTCAACAAAAGTGTTCTGTGATAAAAAGTGCCAAACAATGCAAGTTTTAGAGAAAAGGCATCGTTTCTTGATTTCAAAACGTTCGTCAGACACTGTACCCAAACTATTGTGCTTAGAATATTTCATATGCATCGTTTAACATTTCTTTTTTCAATCTAGAAAGAGCGTCTATTCCTGGTTTGCTGCCAACAGGTAACTATTGCTAAAATCTTGTAGTTATTGCTATTCAACTCAAAAATAGCAGCTAACAATAACTCAATGATGTATATATAGTAATACACCGTGTGATACCCAAATGAACACGAATAATAGATAAATATAATGAATAAACATATTCTCGAATGAGAATTTCAGAACTTTTCAAGGAAAACATCTTTCTACAACTGGAAATATTGGAAAATAGATACTTTTATAATTCTTATAATCGTGAAAGATGAGAACAATTGACTACTAGAAAATACCTAGCTCCTGCTGAGGGTTCACCGTGAGGATAATGAAACATTAACTAACTCTCTCTGATTAATTAACAATCGTCCAATTCTCTATGTGTTCCAACATTCCATATCAAATTTAAAATGACCGATTGCTCATCAAACAATATTTTCTGAAATTTAGAGGTTTGAAATAAAAGAGTCTAAATTTTTAAAATACGATGAAGTCAATGATGATGAAGTTATTTACATCGGTTTGCATCATTAGCAAAAAACAGCACCACAAGAAGTTGTGAAAATATTTAGGGGGCTTTTTGTCTCAGAGCAATAGTGAACAAAAATGAAACGTTTTAGTTGTTTCTAAAATCTAAAATAAAATATACAAGGTTTTTAGAGAAAAAGGACTTAATTTAGTTAAATCGTTAATTTGAAATTAATTGTTAATTAAAAAAATAAACGTTTGCTACTAACTATATCAAGTACATCAACCTTGCAAACTGCACTAGCAGATTACATACGCATACACTGGCTGTCAGATTTCCCAAATGGACAGAATTTCAGTAAACCGTTCTGCAAAAGCTCTGGTTTGAGGGTGACACACAATTTCAGTTTCGAAAATTTATATTTTCCCAAACAACGCACCAAAAATGTCAAACAAGATATTTTTGAGAAAGTTAAAAATCAATCAATAACATCAAAACATTTTGTAGCATTTTAGGTAATATTTTAATTGTTCGACTCAATCAAATCCGTAGCCATTTTTTGGGGATTCCAGGTACATCAATGAGAAAGGTTCAATGGTTTTAATATACATCTACATTGGCTTTTCTTACATTCTTTGTAGGTTTGAAAAGATTTTTCGCTACAATCATAACAAATTTAGGATCAAAACAAAAGAGACTGTAAACACATATAGTGTATAGAAATAGATGCATAAAATAAGGGGTTCATGGCAGAGAATATCAAATTACCTACTTCAGATGTGTGCAATTAATAATGAAGTTCCTTCAGTTAGCGAAGAGATTTCAAAAAGGTTCAGCACCCTGATCAGTAATTATTATTATTATTACTATTATTTATGGTACTTTTGTTTCGCTTCATACTTTTACTTGGCAAAAGGTTTTCTAAACCAAACAATTAAGCATCTCAAAATGCATTTTCTCACTAAAATATTACTTTTTGATAAAATGCGATTAATAGAATTCCCCAAATACATGTACAACTGATATTTGTGAGCTATTGGCAGGACTGGTATCTGCATTTCTGTTGTGCTAGAAGGTCATCAAAAATCGCATCTGGCCTATTCCTTTCTCAAATAGTTTCTTTTCAATTTCAGCTGGTGCTTTGAACTGTCATCTCCATTTCTGTTGATTAGCATGAGTAAAAATTGCATGTAGAAACCTCATAGTATATTGCGTTTTACTGGTATTTTCTCTCTTCCTTGTCAGCAGCTCAACTATTTGGTCTGGGTCGCTATCGCCCAAACAGCTCAAATGACATTTTTTTTTTAATGACAAACTGGCAAACATTTTATGTCCTTACAACTTATGTCTTGCCTAAAAGAAAACGCCCTGCTCATAGTAAATCGTAGATAAAAAGATGATGACCAGCAAACAGCCCTTAGCCTGCGACAGCCAATAATTTTTAGTTTCCTTCACTGAACTGCATGCAGAAGCCTAACAACTCTTTTGATATATAGAATACATTTTCTTCAATGCTTAAATCAAACCATGCCCAACCGCTCAAAATATCAAACATTTCTAAAATAGGCTAGTACAGAAATATTTTAAAGAAATATTTTAAAATAAAGAATTCAATTTACGTCATTTTCTGCAACCGAATTTCTCACTATCCGTGATGTAAAACAAATGGTTCTAATTCTCTTCGCACAGGCACTTCAGAATATTTTTTGGATAAAAACCCTGTGCCAAAATTCTGATAGTGTTTTTTCCATCTTCTCTTGAAATTTTTTGTTTCTGTTTATTCTTCGAATGGAAGGCATTCCCTTGCAGAATACAACATAAAATCGCAAAAACTGCACACTTTTACAAGCAGTTGCAGCTATATTTGAAAATAGTATGCAGGGGTTTCTCACAGTAAATTTTTACCAGATTCAATTTTAAAACACTGCCTATTGTGCAATGTGCTGGATGATTTCCATTGTATTGGTCTGTGATGTCTTGTGTCAACTTTTCTTCAAACATTTTAAGAAATTTTTTCAATGATACCGACGATGTTTCCAGTGCTGCTCTTAATTATGCCCTTTGGGCTTGCTCCTAAATAAGAGCATCTACTGCAAACCCAAATGCCCGACTCAACAACACAGTTGCCAGTGACAGCCTTATATGCTTCCTTGGCTCTTGGCTCTACCTCAGTGTCATACATCATGCCTTTTTTGTTACGTGTTTTGGAGATAACAAGTTTGTTTTTTTCCAATTGGAAAACTGCCCCATTGAATCATTTTATTTCCCATTCAGAAGCTTTTCCCCACCAAAATAGTCTGTTTTGCACTTAGAGGCTCTTCTTCTATACTTCCTTTCTTGAAGGCACCTCAAAGGTGCACTTTGCTGGTATGGTTCCTCAACGTTATGAAATTCCCCCCTTAAAGATTCTTGGAAAGGAGCGAAAATTTTTTTTAAAGATTGTTTGCCTTTATTCATCAAGGAGGTAGTCTTCATATTTGATTCTCAGAAGCAACTGCCACATTAAAAATTAATTCGTTTTGGCGCTGTGCTTTGGAGTTGACATTTTTGAATTGACATCTTTGTGGAGTTGACATCTTTGACGAATGAGTTGACATTTTTGTCATTAAGACCTCTAAAATCTTTAGGCCTTGGATCAAAATCATACAGTTTAGATTTAGAGACCCTTTTGATTCATATATTGCCTTTTGCACCGTAAATGGATTCTTCTCTCTTTTCTCTCCACGATTCCATTGACATGGCTGTGACCTCAGGGAGCAGTGACCTCAGTTCCTTTCTCATCAATAAATTTTTAAAAAATGTCAAGAGGAGAACAGAAATATGCACACATCTAAACAAAGTAGAAGCTCTGCAGTCACAGGTTGCTTGTTGTACTGACCCACCTTTGTTTCTAAGAATGACTGAAACACTAAAAGGAACACGATTTTCATTGAGTGGTGGACGTGAGCTCTAATTAAATTATGATCCTCATCTCTATGGTCATAAATATCATTCACAAAGCCATATAAGTTTATGTCCCTTCCGTAGTAGCTTTGCAGTTATAGCATAACCCAGATCAGCTGTATATTCCCTATCATCATTGTCGCTATCGCTAACTGAAGCATAAAAATGATCAATAGACTCAATCAAATATTGATACACATGTCCATAATTAAAAAATCTTGGATTTTTTTATCTGAGGGGAAGCATCCCCATTCTTGACAAGGAATCTTTATGGATGTTACTTGCAATGGTGGCTGCAATTCCTTACTTCGCCTTTTCAGAGAGTACCATTTTCCTCCATCAACTTTCTTCTCAACCATTTGATCATCCGACTATATTGATAAATTCTTGTTTGTTTCTTACCAGTTCTTTTCTCTCCGTGACAGTCTAACGAGCGTTTGAGTTCAACAGCATGATATTCTGAAGGATCTTTGGTAAAACTAGACCGAGGAACATCCTCCTCCAACAAAACTATTTCTTCTAGTTCCATTTGAAAAGCTTTCTATATTTAATCATTAAAGTTTTTAACTTGTTTGGAATGATCTCTAGTAGGCCGTTTATTTTTCGTAATTTTTGTTCAATGTTTGCCCGCTTTTCATTCCTATCATGCAAGGCGTTAAAATGTGCGACGTCAAATTGTCTTTGCTATTAAGACAGCATGATATATACCTCAAAGGCTGCGAGCGCATTGCAAACTTTGTTATGATAAATTCATGGCAAGCGTACTCCTTTTTGTTCTACGAACAATGATTGCCACAGATTGTCAAGCTTTTCCAGTGCGCCCGCGAAAATCAAAATCTTTCCAGAAGACCAAATTTCAACTAATTTCAACTCAGAGGGCCAACTAATGAAAAACTGGAAAACGGAAAATATTAATTAAACTTCTTGCGATGTACTGTACTGGGACTTTGGAACCCTGTTGAACTTGTTAATTGCCCATGTGAAGACATTTTAATCCCCCTTTAATCCTTGGCTCCAATGCGCCCGCAAATCCGACGAAAGTTTGTCAAACTGGAAAAAAGGTTTTTTGTCTCAAGTTATTGTCAAAAACCAGTGCTCGCGAGCCTAAATGATAACAATTTGCAAATTTTTAAATTAATTAAAGCACTTGCGTCATCGTGATGTCATAAAAATTAATTTTCTGGAATTTTAACGATTCAAAGATGAGTAAAGGTATGAATTTGCAATTTGGATACTTTGTGTAAATTGCAATTAGAAGGATGCTAAGGCCATTTACTCCTAAAAACGGATTGTATTCAAAACATATAAATTGCTCGCGTAACTGGTATATGCTCTGACATTGTTAGAAATTGTTACTACATTGTTAGAAATGATTTTAGCTGTAAATGTATCATGCATCATGATGTATGAAACTTCATTTTCCAGTAAAATCATAAGGACAATTCAGAGCTGCATTGCAGAAAATTGAAGTAACGAGGACGTCATTAAAGTTTTAAAAAATTTATGAAGTCAAAATGTGCTAATGAGCTCTACCAATCTGCTGATAAAGTTTTAAACTGGAGGCACCATTCGTACGAAAACTGCAAGGCAATGTATACATTTGAAAGTACTCTCTTAAAAACCCATTGCCATTACAACTGTCAACACGTAAATATGTAAAAATAAAAAACAATTTGTAGCCTTCGTAGATAATATTTAGGAGAAATCAAAGCGTTTCAGCAGTATCGGAATAACACTTCTCGAGTTGTGTTATAAAATGTAGTAAGGGGGAGTTCATTTAGCCCCACTCCCACCATGACTCGGATAGGGTCGATACTTACAGCATGGTTTGTGTTAGGTCACAGGTTTGTTATGTTATAACATGCTCCCTGTGGTATCGTTGTTATTTGCATCAATTGTAAAATTTTATGATTAATTTAAAATAATGTAATTCTATGATGAAAAAATTTTAGTTTTCAAAAACTTAATGTATGAAATTGACAAATTTTAGACCGTCAGCACACTGTGTATATGAATATTACAAATGAAGATTTCAAAGATGGTCTGCGGGATCCTGAATCCCTTGAATTTCTTAACTTTGCACAGGCTGTCAGAGCTTCGGTAAGTACATTTAACCTTGGATTTTTTATTTTTATGAGGTCTATGGATTTTTTATTAATGCGATATACCGCAAAATATACCTGGTTTCCAAAAGAGTAGTCAAATTGGTATGGACGTAGTCACACGGGTTCAGAAATAAAGAACGGGAATTACTTGAAATTAAGTCAAGTCGTCCGTCCAAAGTAAGTTGATTTTAAATTAAACTTTCCTGCTTCAAAATATATTGTACTCAGGCAGTGCTCTGAGATGGAGAAAACCAATTTAATTTATACACTTTATCAAATCAGTAAATGTAATTTTTTTAAATAAAAGAACTAATCTTTTTAAATACTTTTATAGTAATTTGATAATTTTAACATTTTTATGCGATGCACATTTCACAGGAGATCAAAAGATTACTCCTCGTGGAATGGTCGTCTCGGATTTTACATTGGTATTTTGTTAGGCAGCACTTATTCCAAAAAACTTTATCAGAATCAAAATGGTAAAGTGCTATACGTGTTTCTTTGAAAAGCATCAAATCCTAGGGTTTTGCAGCAAAAACCCGTATGTTTCGCCGTTTCATTGTCTACTCATCCAATTTTTTGCCTGATTCTGAAGCCTGTGTTGTCTCTAAGTTAGGCTAATTTTTTTAATGAAATGATTATAATAACGTTTTACTTTTTATTTTAATGAAACGCGAATAAAGTTACAAAGATTTACTACTTACCTTGGAGCACTGAAGCGACTGTTTTGTCGTCCTTTTGTTTTGACAATGTTATCTTTAACAAGGTGGTTGATCCAATTCTTTTCAAATGTAATTGTATATATGCTGATTATACAAATATGGTGATTATATTCATGGAGGAGATAATGTATCTCAGTAATATCTTTCTATGAATTTTACTCATCTTTGCTGCATGGCGGAAATACTGTCAAGTCAACCTTTCTTAATAAATATGGCAATGAGAAACATCATTAGCATCGCGTTTTCTGGGCGCCAACTTCCGTATTATAAATGACAGTCTCGACCACAATGTAAACTTATAGGATGAAGACACAATAAAAATAAACAAGGAACTTCATATTCTAGCTAGTCAAGTTAGAGAAACTATTTGTCCAAGTTGTCCAGTATTCACTGTTTTAAACTCTTTTGTCATGAACATAGCCTTATCATTCCCTCTTTACTAGTTGAGCTTGAGTTACTTATTACGTAGGCCAGTTTTGCGGAGCAAGCAGGCAAGACTGAAGTAACATGTGAAATTCAATTACGGGCTTTTATTTTTAGCTTAAACATTTTAGTTTAAGGAATTTTACGGTGTAGAGAAAACAGAAAAGCGCTATGGCAAGTGTTTGAAACAACGGTGCAGGCATTGAAGAGAGTAAATCTTAAAAGTTCTCATAAAAAAGATTGTCGTTCAACAAACAGTAACGTCGAAGAAAACTTCTTTAAGTTTAAAATTTTTTAATTTTGTAAAAATTTGGATTTTTGATTAATTTCCCAACCCATCACAGAGAGCAGGTAGAATAAAAAAGAGAAAATTGATTCAATTCAATGGGAATTATAGCTGTCTATCTGTGTACTCAAATCGAACTTAGATCTACCACATCGCTAATACAACAGCAAATGTTTTTGATAAAAAAGAATAAAACTTTCATCAGAAAACTAAACTCGGCTGCACTGAATGAATTTTACAGCTACGTTCTCAAAAGTCAGTTGATTTATTTCGAAGAACTTGAACAAGCCTTTCTGACACAACTGGGCATAGCACAACTGCGCATATCTTTTCTGCACCTTTTTGCAACAACACCTACCCCCAATATAGCCCGGTATCTCTTTCTTATTTGCTGTTATTCTGTAATATCTGGATATTAGATGTTAATTCAGCTTGTTGCTAGTTTTGGTCTATATTAAATATATAATAGAGCGAAATAACTTTTTATCTACGTCCTCTTTTAATATTTTTCAATTTTTTAAACTTTCGTATGTGTTCATCTGTGCTCATCTGTGTTCTCATGTGTTCATTAGTGTTCACCTGTGTTCATCTGTGTTCACCTGTATAGCGTTTTAGACCAGATAATTTTTTATTACAATTCAGTTTATTTTGCGAGCTAAGATATCAAATTTCTGTTGAGGTATTTTTTGTTCAATGTGAAAATGGAAACAATAAGGCCAAAAATGTTGTGTGATAGCCATTTTTGGACACCCGGTATTTTTATCTAACTAAGTACAAAATACAAGTTTTAGAAATTCAAACGCATGATATTAATATTCGTCACATGTCTAAAAAGGTTGAAATACGAGTAGTTTTGATTTTCAGATTGATCAATAAATATACGTATAGATTAATGTGATATAATATATAAGAGGGTAAGTCCACAGGAACTCCAATCTGTCCAGTTATTCGTGAAAAAATATATTGCCTTGACTCTTTGTTATATTTTTATGGTTCTTTTCTTTTCTTTCACATGAACTTTGCCGTTGCTCTTGTTGTTGTTCATCGATAATTGACATGATGTTGTATATATCAACAAGGAGCGAATGTTTATTTGCCCTAATCAAAAATCAGTTTCATCTTTGACCAAAATCCCTCAATTTTGGGAAAAAATTCATCACAATACATCAAAATGATTCTCTTCAAAGATATGATGCAAACACTTAATTGTGTGGTCCTTCAAATATTAACGACAACTGGCTCGAAAATAACAGTAGGCTTTTCCATAATTTCAACTTTTCCGATGTTTGGTCATATCACCGCGTCCAAAACAATGAGTGATTCTGCTCGAATTACATCAGTTTTGATCAAAAATTCCAACGGTGATCCCCGGATTTCACAACGCACTCGAAAGAATCAAAACAGAACGGCAAAGAAACCATTGCGATACCCAAAAGATCTGTTTTAACGGTTGAATTAAAGTTATGATTTCGTCTAAAGACAGATGAGGAAGACTTTCCATTCAAGCGAAATCAGGCCTGGGTTAAACGTCGCGCTTCTCATGTGCCGAACCTAATACAATTAAATCTCATGCGCCGGTAGCGCGACCGTAGCACGGCAATTGGGTTAAACGTCGCTCCTAATGTGTCGCGCTAAATATGAGATCTAAA
>JAYJMH010066759.1:0-11578 GCA_036873815.1 Phacellophora camtschatica | reverse complement strand
TTTATTGACCCCTATGCTCTAAATTTTATTGACCCCTATGCTCTAAAAAAAGTTTTGACGTTGGAGAAATCACCAACAGTTTGATTATTTTGATAACTTTGACGAACGATGGCGTAATTTTGAACTGAAAAATCTAATTTTTGAGCAATACTTTAAAAAAAATACATCTTAGATCGTTTAATGCTACAAATGATAATTTTGCATCATATTTATAACATTTTTATTGATATCTCATAAAAATTGATACCATGCATCAAAACCAGGTGGATTTTAAACCAGTAAAATTACATTGTTGTTAATGTGCTGGTGAAATATTTGACATTGCTTCAATTATCTTAGCCCTTCTGACATTGAGCTTGATTAATAAAATATTCTAATTTTAGCGATTTTTCAAGGTTGGAACTTTTTTTTGGGTCACCCGGTACACTAGCAAGAAAATAGTTTTTTAGTTGGAATTACAACGAATTTAAAGAAGGATGGCTGATAAGAGTAGATTTTTCATGCTGTAATTACATCACTATTGAGTGTCACCAAACTAAGAGTACTTAACCAGAAAATAGCAAAAGCACACCACGACTTCCAAAGGCCTTGTATAACTCCTTGATAATATGTATTAACATCAAGTCATCAATGAAAACGCTACATTTTACGTAATTTAGGTTAATACTGGATTATTTAAAAAATAATTTGAAGAAGCTGATGTGTTTGGAAATAACGGCTGACAGGGGTGCACAAAGTCTCTTTTGATGGGGACAATGGGTTAAAGTAGAGAGAGAGCAAAGGGCAGAAGATGTGCCTGAGCAGATATCAGTAGAAGAAATGATAATGCGGTCTTTGCCATGTTTGTAGGCAATACATTCTGATGATATTGGCATTGCAATTTCAATTTTGCTACCTGGTATTCATAACAGAAAGGTAGTTTGTTTATTACGGGTTAGTTTAAGAATTTTTAATTCAGCTAAAACCGAGGTATTTACAACAACAAGGAAAAAAGTCTCCGACGCTAAATACGGTGAATGCCGGTACAATACCTCTTCACGCCATTTCCCAGGAGTTCCATCAGGGCATGGCTGACGTGACAAACAAGACGCACATCTTCCGCATTTTTCACACACCCAGCGGCCTAAGGGAAAAATTATATCGAATAAATATTAAAATATTGATGCTGCAAAGTGTTCACAGCGCTTATTCGAGGGCAAAACTTCTATATATACATATTTATAAAATTGAGATGTACATTATTATGAGCAAGGGACTGGTAATCATACAAGAAAAAGGTTGGATATAAAAGTTGGCCATGTTTCAGGAAAATGATAAGTCAGCAAACACTTTTATCTTCTACAATTTGATTAATGAGACAAAAGCTGTTGCAGTCTATCTTTGTTTGTCTCGTTATAATTCGATCAAATTCTGCCTCTATATGAAACTAATCTAAACCGCATATAATTTAATCTACAATACCATGAATACCAAAAATCCAAATACACAACAACAGGTTACTCATTGAGTATGCACAATACTTTTAGTTCCGAATATTCAATTTAATGGAGTTTAGTACGAAATATTTTGTGAAAATTTCTGAAGAGCATGATAGACGATAAATACTTGGATAACATATTGTGGGATTAATCCTTGTATAGAGTACAGACATTACAGTTACATGTTGGCAACTCCCAATTTGTTTAACAAATGTTTAAATGTTTGAATATTATGTTATTTTAAGATCATTTGAGAATCCATTTCAGATTCTGGGTTCCAGGGATAGGAGGCTTTCTGACCCAAAAGTAACTTGATTGGATCTATAACGATCAAGTTTATTAGGATTTCTTATAGCTCTCATAGTTTGCCACTGTTTAAATATGTCTTCCATGAAAGAAGGATTTATCTTAGATATTGTTTTTAAAATTTTAGTACAAAATGTTCTAGTCGACTAATTCTCATGGCGCACTTTCCCGCTTTTAAGAGTAATTCTTTATAGGAACTTTTATAATCTAGATCAAGAAACCTAAGTGCGAGTGCTTAGGTTTTTTCAATTTTTTGCACTGATTTTGAAGAGTAATTAAAGTTAGATAAAATGAAGTTTGCACTAAATTCATTTGAGTTTTTATTTTCATGTAACAAGAAAGCCTTTTTAGAGCATTCAGTTGCGCAGTGGCGTTTTTACATAACTCGGATATGTGGTCATCAAAAGAAAACTGGTTATAAATTTTAACCCCAAGGAGTTTCACTGATGATTCTGATTCAATTTTGTTGCCTTGTATTAATATGTTTGATCTGAAGTATCGGTTTTTTATTTGGTAATGACTATATCTATAGTATAAAATTTATTAGGATTTGTAATCATTTTGGTTCCTTTCCATCTAATCCAAAGCCATATTTGATTCTTGTTCCGATATGTCAACCAAATTTGGAACTGATTTCGAAAAGGTAGTTAAAGTATTATCATCAGCATAGTTGTACAGGGAGGCACTTGTTGTGTAAAGAAACAAATTATTTATTTGCAGATTAAATAAAGTTGGACCTGGTACAGATCCTTGCGGTACACCAGGGAGTACAAGTTGAAAATTGCTATAGGTATTGTTAATACGCACAGATTGTTTTCTTCTGAGTAGATATAAATTAGAGCATTTTCATGAAAAATTAAGAGATCGTGTGGGATGCAATCAAAAGTTTTCAAAAGATTCACGAGGACAGCCCTACTACTTAATCTTTACCAAGGTTTTTCCTCCATTATTCTATCATTCTTATCAATACGTGTTGTGTATTAATCTTTATCAAGGTTTTTCCTCCATTACTCTATCATTCTTATCAATACGTGTTGTGTATTATATGCTTGTCTATATGCTGATATGAATATTGAAAGATGTTTGTTTACATGAGGAATGAGTTGATCTTTATTATTTTTTCATAGATTTTGGAGGAGACATTTAATACGCTTACAGGACGAAATATTTTCTCTGTGGTGCAAGTGGGTTCACCTTTATCTAAAGGGGGTTACAGCTGCACGTTTCTCCTATCTGGAAGCGTGCCTTTTTCAAAATTATTATAGTTAGGGGTATAGTTAAATCATTCCAAGCTAAAAGCACTTTTCTCAAGTAGACTTTTACCACCTACCGGGTGTCCAAAAAAAAACATTTATTTTGCAAATATAATGCAAAAACTTTGATACGAATCTTCTTATAAACTCATTGAGTAGACAGCCTGATATAACATCCGAACAATTTCTGACCTTGATTTTAAAAATGCAAATAAAAGAGAGATAGTAGCACGATAAATATCCTTCTTTGCAGTGAAAACAACGTGAATCGCCATTGAAGCATTTTAGGCCTTTCGATGAAGATTTCTCATCAATTTCGAGTCAATGAATTTAGCTTTATTCAAATCTACATTTTTAACAAGGGAAAAATTCTTCTAAAAGTAAACACAGCGAGTTTCTTAGAACTTGTGAAATCCTTCATTCAATAAACAATTGTTATTTATCATTCAATGAAAGAATGAAAGAGTGAGAGAAAAAACAAAAAAATGATTGTCAATAACAACAACGGAAACAAATTTACGAAATACAACGAATTTGGCTTTGTTTACTTTGAGGGGGATTTCGCCTTGGATGAATTGTAGATTTGAAAGGAGCAAAAATGGACCGACCTTAAATCGATGACTCATCAATAGGCCTTATCGCTTCAATGGCAATTCACGTTGTTTTCACTGCAAACAAGATAAGGATATTTATCGTGATATTATCTCTCTTTCATTTGCATGTTTCTAATCGAGATCACAAATTGTTCAGGCGGTCTACTGAATGTGCTTATAAGAAGATCCACAAGAGTATAGGTAAGACGCTTGGGTGATCAGTATATTTTTTCACAATCAATTGCACAATCTCTCTGTCGTCATTATTTTTTCCATTTACATCTACAAAGCTTTCTGGTTTTTTACAACTCAATTTTTCGAAAATGTTGACATAGTGGTCAGTACAAGTCTCCGCTATGCTAGTTCCTTCTGTAAGGATTTTATCTGTTTTTACAAGTAAATAGTCGTTACCTGATTTAACAGAATTGTTGAACTAGTTTCCAAAATTACTCATTTGTCATTACCCCTATTTTCTGTAACATTTTAAAAATGACTTCTTATTGCTTTAAACTTTATTACAACTTTGAATGCAACTTATTTCTCGCATGATTACTAGTTGGCTGTTGGCGTTCAGCAACTCAATTATCACAAAGCGATTGGTGTAGCCAGTTTAGCAGAGTTCTCGACAATTATACAATAGTAATTATACAATAGACAATTATACTATTCTAAATTATTAGTCAAGCCCAGTATTTAAAATTTGAGCAATCGGTTAAGCAACTTGAGTTAAGCAACTTGGGAATGCCCCCAATTTTATTAAGATGATGAATTTTTAAAAATAAATCAGTCCGTGAAAATTTGGGGCGAGGCTTTTAGCTGATACAGAAACGTTTAGAGCCTAAAAGTCGGCCCAAAGATTTGGTTACAGCCCCAGGTTACATTTAAATGTGCAAGGAGTGTAACGGTGAGAATCAGGATAGCAAAATTTGCAAAAAAATTAAAAAAGCTAATAAAAATAATAAAATTAATATAAGAAATTGCAAAAATGCAATATAGGTTTTTGTGATTCGTTAGGAATGTATTATTAGAGCCTAAGCAAGCATTTGTACGGATTTTCAACGAAACTATTCGCGATAAATTTATAACTGATCTTCCGATCAAGTGAAAAATAGATATATATACGCACCATCAGGTATGCTCTTCAATCCAACGCAATAACTATGGTATCCTCTGTCACAATTATCACAAAATATCATATGTTCCTAATGACAAAACAACAACAATGTCAATACAACAACAGCAACATGATTGCTTTCTGTTGTACTTTTATTAATATTTGTAATAAAAGTATCGAAAGTATATTAATTGACTTCCTGCCATTATATTAATTGACATCCTGCCATTTATTTATATTTTATTGCCGTCTTATTCGCGTTAAATTTGGATAAAATTTGGTACAACATCACTATATACAATATTATATGGAAAGTTCTGATTATTGAGTATATCCAATTTAAAAAAAAATGATTTATTCAGAATGTGACATACTATAATGTTGACTTTACATAAATTCAGAGGACAGTTAACAAAATAAATTCAGAAATTCATCTGTGATTGTCACTTGATTTTGACGGTTAAGGTCACTGTAAAAACCCCTAGTTTTGCAGAAAAACAAAATTTACACTTTCGTTCGGTGTAACTCAATTTTGCCGAGCAAGGTATGAAACTTCAAGTTGAAGCCTCTACTTATAACACCCGTGTAGAAACAAAACAATAAAAGAGTAAGCTCCTCCACAGCAACCTTCGAGACTTTTTGAGACACCCGGCACATTTTGGAAGTAATACTTTGGAGCCTGTTAAAGAAAGTAGTCCGGCAAAGTGAGGATATTTTTCATGAAGGAATGCTGGCATCCTGTATTAACCAATGCAATTAATTTTTTGCGTTTAGCTAAAAACAAAACATATTCCCGGCTAAAACATTGAGATCTCGGTATGCGAAGGTAATTTCTCTTATATAAACATAAAACAATCCCGGTCGACTGGAACTACTTGACCGCAGAACAAAATAACGCAGATATATATACCTATATCTATTGCAATGAAGTAGCAAGTGCTACAAACAATTCATACCTCATCGTGTGGATTACTGCAGAGAGTGCAAGTCTTGCATTCCATGCATTGCCAAGAGTAAGTCTTTATTACCTGAAGAAGTTGCCGATTCATATCCAAACAAGATGGATGGCCTAGGGACAAATTACAAGAAGTGAATAAGTTAACTACTAATTCTGAAAAAGTCTTAGTGGCCTTTTCGTGTCCAAAACCCTGCAGATTCTTCTACAAATGCTAACAATAATCGTGCTCTCCTACCAATGCATTTGAGTGAGATAGTTAATTGCATCTTGCTGTTGCTTGAGATCATGTATCCGATGGTAGCAGATGGTAGTGCATAAAGATAAAACTAAATGTGTATCTGCATTACCAAAAGATACTGATCTCCCATATACAGTATACTCCCGGTAACTCGAACACCGGATCAATCGAAATTTCACTATCTCAAACCGTTTTCATTTTCCAATATACAGTATTAGTACTTTCATAGCGTTACCTCGATATATCGAGTACGAAATGAAAATTTGTGATTTGGCTCAAAATAGACTTGGGGCAAGTCTGCATTGAACCTGGCCGTAATACTGAGTACTTCGGTTAATTCAAACATTCGTTAATTCGAACAAATGCTCTTAGCCCCACATGGAGCTTCGAGTTATCGGGATTATACTGTAACTTAAAGACTGTCTGCCTTAAATACGTATCTCTTTCTTGATAAAAGTGTCTGGTCATGAAAACTTGACAGTTATCAGGCTGGGGTTAAGAATTTTGATTCTAAAACTGATGTGTTTGGAAGTGCTAAATGTACTTATTATGAGAAACGCATGCGCCTTAGAGATACTAAGAATACTTACCACTATTTTCACAAAACGAACAATGAACTAAGCTTTCATGTAAACCCTTTTTGTTTGCTTCTTCACCTTTGAGGCAAATTCCACAAAATAAATCGTTCTTGATGCCAACCTATGAAAAATATAAAATTAACTTTTTATAATACTAAAAATAGTTGTGATAATAGTATTTTCGCCTGGTGAGTAAAAAAATGCGTTAAGCGTTTGCTGGTCTGCATGCTCGAGAAAAACAATTTGATGTCCTTTTTGATGTGTTCAAATATGGGCATTTAGAAACGTGACTTGTTATTCTCCCCTAGTTGTTACTTTTCCCTGTGTCACACATCATTAAGAAAGACAACTCACGTTTCTTAATGCCCATGGTTCAAAGTGATCTTTAAATCCAATTCTTTCTTCGGTAGCCAGCGGGTTCACAAAAACCAATCTTCTGAAAACGGTAGGTTTGGAAGCTCTCCAAAACCGTCTGCTCCTGAAAGTGCTATTCCACTGTTCCTCACATACATGCGATATGGTATTTAGCCCATACGAGACAGTGTTTATTTTGTTCTCTTAAATTATTGGTTTCGTAAGTAATATGTTCTGTCTGATAATTTGAAGATTTCGTTCATAAATGTTGAATTTGAGTTATTAATCGTTTTCTATTGATAGTTACTAAAGAGTTTTTTTTTATGTATATGTTGTTACCGAGGTCATGAGTAAATTTATGACAGGTTATTAATAAGCAAAAAACAATTAAATTTAATACGCATCAAAATACAATTTCCGTTCTGAAAGATTTCCAAACACCCTGCATACCTTATTTCGATGTCTGGTAGGGCCGGGAGTATCCTTGCTTCTAAGTGCTCTTTTTATTGGAGGTGCTTCTGCATCAGAACGGGCATCGTCTGATGTATTTCCTTCAGCATCACTAGTGCTTGCACTAATTGAACTTTCTGTGTTCTAGAAATATAAGAAATATACAGTATTATCATTTCGTACTCGTACTTCTTCTTCAATTATATATTATTAAGTTAAGTCTGCATTTACCTCCTAAAAATAAGTCGTTTTACGTTGTTTACAAATGGGCATTTAGCCTTCCCAGGGGAGTGAAAGGGTTAAGATACATAAATTAAATTACCTATTTACGGAATAAAATTACATGAATTAAATTATCCTATTTACAGAATTAAATGCAATTTAATATCTAAAAAATTAAAAGGAAAAAGCGTAGGATTTATTTTTATATATGCCTTCATTACTTTTGGGCTGAAGTCAGCAACTGCTGTTTCCTTCTTCTGGTAACAATGTTAAGACCTTCAGGCATGTTATTAATTTGAATTAATTTGATTCAGTTGTGCTACTGGCATACCGGAAAATCGAGACCTGGGTCCCGATATGCCTTGTGCTTCCCGGTGCAAAATGAGAACCTACCAGTTAATCGTAAATATATCAAGACGTAAAAAGGTTAAATAAAGAATGTGTACCATATTGTCCGGACCCTTCATTTTAAATTCCAAAACCGAGGCTCCAGAATGTACTGACGATTAATTCTTCTACCGTGGAGGAATATTGTTTTGAAGCTATTTTACGGTACCAAAAATAAAAGCTTCTGTGTGTGTTCGTTTTTGTTTAAATCTAAAAAAACACGGCACACTTAGGTGCAAAACATTTTCAAAAAGTTAACTGGCTTCCAACAAAAGAGAGATTTGAACAATGTGTCTGTGCAAGCGTATTCAATATTTTCTAATAATCCTTCGCCAGCATATTTCTTAGAGATGTTCAACCCAGCTGATCAGAGTCATTCCACTCGAAGATCGAAAGACAAATTATATCTCCCCTTACACAGAAGCAACTTAGGCCAAAAATATTTCTCCTATTTAAGGCCTAAATTATGGAACAACTCATCCTCAGATTTTAAGAACACAAACAATCTTTTTTCTCGGATTATGAAAAAAAAAGACTCAGGGGCAAGTCTAGTCGCGAAGAAACATTACCAAATTGCAGTCCTTCTTTTGCAACACAGAAAAGTTGCAACAGCAACACAGAAAGATGCATTGGTCCAAAAAACAAACCCAATATATGTGCGTTTTGGATACTTTACATTAATTAAGGTGAGATACATAGCACACAAAAATATATAAAAATACAATTTCTCACTTCAAAACAAGTCGACTTCGAACTCAAATAACTAATAGGATTTGATATAAAAAAAACTATGAAAATCAAGCAATAAGCTTGAGTTCCTGTCTTGTACATCTGAGTTTCCATTGGATCAAACTAAACAATGGGCCCTTTCGTCATTGTTAAACTGATACTCAAAAAAATTCTACAACAACGAAAATGTTACATTCAAAATAAATTCAAAGTTCAAAAATTTATTTCCATATCGTAAAGGTGTACATTTTGGTGTTTTTGAGTTTCCAAAAAGAAATCAAGTAGTTTTTGAGGGAATTTAATTCAAAAAATATATTATGGAATTTTGTAAATATTCTTCCTTCGCAAAAAACTCACATTTTGGTCATCTTCTTTTTCGTACAGTGCGTCTTCGTCGTTGCCTGAAGAAGACCAATGTGATAACACAGTTCCTAAAGGAAGCGAACGTAATTCTTCTGGAGTGTAACTGTAAAACAAAAACCAAACATATGAACCCTTTCACACCGTGAAGGATCATGCGGCCCATTGACAAAAAAGGTTAAACATCATATTTTTAGGAGGTGAATTAGGATAGAACCTTATTTTAATAAAATATTTTATCAATATTTTCAGATATTTCAACGTGGGTTTATCATATAAATTAAGTTGGTTTGCATGGCACCCGCTGCAAGATAAAACTTGCATAGGATTTGCCTGTTTAGCACTTTAACCCTATTTAAATGCCATACAACTTCAAATGGGGACGGTGGAAGCCTATTATACCAAGAAGGAAACACCAATTGGAGTTTTAGGGAAACACCAAGGTGACATTAAACCTAATATTAACGTTTATCTGGTAGATAAATGACATGATGGAATATTCTTTTTTCTTCTTGCTACATTAATTTTAGGACTTCATTATATTGAGCGGACTGACTGGTTTCGTTAAACCGAGATGAAAGTCTTATGACGAGATCTTGATGCCAAAAAATTGTCGATGTTTTATAAAACAACAACCGCAAAGCAAACAAGCTTATCTGGTAGGAATCGTATTTGTCATAGACCCATAAAATAACTTTTGAACTAATGCGATTTCGTTCCTGCTGTCTTGATTAAATATATTTTGATGCTTTAATCAGCATAAAATTGCGGTGTCTGTTTTTATTTAACGGAATTAAACGGCAAATAGTCCCAAATTGATATATTACAGAATTTTTGCATTTCAAAATTCTAACACTCCAATATTCTAGTGTCACAGCATTACCAAATTCGAATGTTTGACAGTTCCAATATGTCATATTCCAACATTCCAACATTATAACATCCCAACATTCTAATATCCTAAATTTTAAAATGCCAATGTTACAATGTTCTGGTATTCCAAGATTTAACTATTACAACATTCCAAAATTCCAAGCAATACCACATTCCAATGTTCCCCACATTCGAGATTTTATACAGCATTATCACAATCTAATGTTCCAGAATTCCAGCATTCCAGCATTCCCACATTACAACATTCTAAAATTCCAATGTTATCAAACTCTGGTATTCCCAAATTTTATACAGCATTATCACAATCTAATGTTCCAGAACTCCAGCATTCCAACATTCCAACGTTCTGAAATTCCAATGTTACCATAGTCTGGTATTCCAAGATTGAAATATTCAAAAATTTCAATATTCCAACAACCTAATGTTCCATATTGTTTTAAAGATAACTAAAACGTGAACCCAAACTGAAGCCTGAAAATGCGGAGCGTAAACGTATCAAAAAAACAAAAAAAGGAACTAGAAATCTCAACACGAGAGGAAATTTTGGATCAAATGTATTACCAGATGTTTTTAACAAATTGCAAACAAAAAATTCATCTGATAACATTCTGAATTCTTTATTCTGATAGTTCCGTGGCAAACATAGTGCGTGGAAGGTATTCTAAAATGTATCATATATTTTTTTAAGACGATTTTGGGTGTTCCCTGCCTCCTTGTAACCATCAATTTGCTTTGATTTACTTCAAATTCTTCTATATTTTAGCTGCCAAAACTGTAGACGGTTAATTTCACACTTTTGTTTTGTAAGAACCTTGTTGTGGGAACGCTTAGACTTAGAATTAGGCTGGAAAACAAGAGCATCCTTCAGGCTCAACCTGAAAAATCGACGTTGTTATAAAAAAATGTAACCACCAATTGAGGTCAGAAATAATAAGTATGAACAGTGTTTAGAAGAGTTCCAGATAATCATTGTCAACATGTGGATTTTTAAAGCAAATGGCGTAGCGATAACAGTGCCTTTGGCGCTGATAGATTGTCCGTTGTGTGTGGATATGCTTCAGGCACGCTTCAAAGAGTCATCATACACTTCAGAGAGTCATGGACTGTCATCGTCAAAAAAATCAAAGACCTTAAACTTAAAGAGCCAATCGAAAATGAGAACATACTGTCTGTTTAAAAGAGATATAAAACTTGAAAAATATTTGATAGATATAGAAGAAATACTGCACAATATAGAACAGAAACAGCAATTAATTGGAACATCCTTATTCATGTTGACATCAGAGCGTTTACATGAGAACAGGCGAAACGAACTCAAACCGGTCTGAGATTTCGAGCCGGCCTGAAGGCCCCTTTACATGAGAAACTCGTGCCGGTCTGAGATCTCAGACCGGCACGAGTTTTGGAAAGGTGTGCTAATTTGCCGTGCGTTTACATGGGAACTTGTTGCGCATGCGTTTAACAGACATAGAAACGAGGCAGATTGTTATGTTTGTGTTGATTCTAAAGATGGAGCCTTATGACCCTTTAAATTCAATACTATTCACACCGAATAATGCCGCGAGGTGTAAATGCTATTCAATTTGGTTAAGCCTGGTTCCCATATAATCTTCAGAGTGCCGCAGACGGTCTGCGACGATCTGCGACGGTCTGCGATCGATCGC
>JAYJMH010066758.1:0-34167 GCA_036873815.1 Phacellophora camtschatica | reverse complement strand
TTTATATATACTTAAAACATTAACAAGTTCTGCACAGGACATTATTGGGACGGCGGGGGGGGGGGGAATTTGGTCTGTTTGTTTTTCCGCTGCTGAAAGGATCGTAAGTTGAAAATTAGATTCATGACTTTCGCTTGGGACGAAATTATTAGAATTTTGTGTACTACGTATGATGACGGCATTTCTATATATTTTTTGTAGGATGCAGAGCATGCAATCAGCAAAATGCAAGGTTCGTTTACGACTGTACTTTTAAATCTGAATTAATATGCAGAATTAATATCTGACGGTTTAGCCTCAAATTTATTCGAAACAGATATTTCCTGGTAGTTAACTTTTATAAATTGGTACCTAGTTTGTTATATTTGTGCATCGAGAGTCAAGATATTAATTCTGAAAGTTCAAATTTTCCTCCGGCCTCAAACTAGAGGTCTAGATTTTGGCTAAAACTACGTTTTGGGCCTTCTAAATCAAAGCCTTTTACGATTATGAAATTAATTTAATGGCGAGAGGCAGGAGTGCTAACCACTGCAAAAACGTGTAATTGGAATTTTTCTTCACAGGTGCAACTTTGGGGGCAAAGGCAATTCGCACTAACTGGGCAACTCGCAACAAGGTTCCTGGGACAGCTGGCGAACAACAACAAAAGCGTAAGTTTTTATTTCTTTCTTGCTTTTCTGTTAATTTGACATTACTTTAATTTTTTGCTAAATTTTTCCATCATTAAATGATTACCCTTTTTAAAAGTGCAAATTTTTTACAGTATATATGTATATACCGTAATAATTCGATTAAGCCCTCCTCTCGAATAAGCCCTCCTCTAAAATTTAGTCAGATTCGGAAAAATAGACAATACATTGATTACAAACTTTCTTAACAAACTATGTTAGGCTTCATATAAGAAAATACTCTGCATCTTTTTTAGACAATGCTCATGCTTTTTTTTAAATAATACTCTCAGGGAAGCTGACTTTTGAATAAGCCCCCCTATCGAATAAGCCCCCCTATCGAATAAGCCCCTTATCAAAGGTCGAATTTTGAATAAGATCCCCTCCCCGGGGCTTAATCGAATTATTACGGTATACATATATGTATATAAATAGAGTTTATAAATTGATAATCGATAGAATTAATTGGTTTGATAAAGATCTTTTGCCACATATCTCCGTTAACCTCCCTTTTTGTGTGTAGATTGCTTCGCTGGTAGAGAGCATTTTGCTGGTTTTGCCCTTTCCCCCAAAGATTAGGCTTGGCTATAACACTGCTGCTTCTGTTGTATCATGCAAGTAGTTTTAGTATTATCATTAGGAGTATCATTAGTAGTATCATTAGTAGTATCATTGGTAGTATCATTGGTAGCATCATTGGTAATATCACTAGTAGTATCATTGGTAGTATCATTAGTAGTATCATTAGTAGTATCATTGGTAGTATCATTGGTAGTATCACTAGTAGTATCATTAGTAGTATCATTGGTAGTATCACTAGTAGCATCACTAGTAGCATCATTAGTAGTATCATTGGTAGTATCATTAGTAGTATCATTGGTAGTATCATTGGTATTATCACTAGTAGTATCATTAGTAGTATCATTAGTAGTATCATTAGTAGTTTTTAAGCAGTGGAAGTAAAATATCTTGTAAGTTTCTATTGGAACAAAACTTGACGTAATTTAAAACAATTTAAAATAATTTTGCGTTTTAGCTCCAAGTTTGAACTACAACGAGGTCTACCAAGCTGCTAGCTCCAGCAACACCACAGTTTATGTTGCAAACCTTCCAAATTCAATCACAGGTATTTAGTTCAACGGAGATTTAATTTTTTAATGAATACATAAAGTATATATATATGTATGTATATATGATCAAAAATACAGATGACGATCTATAGACCTTTCGGAAATAGAGGTCACTCTATTGTCTCAGCACTAGCCTCGTTTTCAACATTGATTAAATTCCCATAGTACAAAGAACTTTTAAACTTCGATGTCTTTTGGGTCCTTTGGGATAGAAAAAGGCAATAATAATCTTTCACAGGAATAAGCTCTATAATAGGTTCTATTTCTGGAAAGGTGTGTTGCTAAAGATTTCCTGGAGAATGTTTGCTACTGCCTGGAAAATTAAAATTCATATAGGATTTACCTGTTAATTGTAAAAAATTAATCGATAAAAGTGTTGAATATTTTATCTATTGGCCAATTTTAAATTCAGGCAATATTTTGTTTTTCAGACGAAAAATTACGAAAATCATTCAGCTGCTTTGGTCAAATTCAAGACACCAGAATTTTTATGGATAAACTTTATTGTTTTATAAAGTAAGTTGGTTTTCAATGCTTGTGACAAAAGGTAGTTTTTACAGTGGGGTAAAAGTACATTGGATTTGTAATCATTAAGAAAGAAGAGATGCAACGTAAAAAAGATATAAAAAAGTAGAGCAGCTATAAAGTGCACTGGTTTATTCTTTTCGGGGGAAACACACAAGGGTTGTCGTGTTACCACTAAGACACAATGTCACTTACAATCAATAAAAATCTACTAGGATACGAGGATTGCAGTTAATTTCTATGTCAGAGGGACTAAACTAGTTTAAAATAGTTTTTGGAGATTTTCTGAGACGCGTGTGCTTTCGTTTTTCTAAAAAGCTTGAGTCTCACAGAAGCTTTAAAACATTAAAAAATATTGACCAAAGAGCTTGAGATCGCCATTAATTATTTTTAATCAGATTGTTTCCTCTGACGTAGATATCAACTTTAATCATCGTGATCAGTGTAGTACATGATTTGTATGGTAGCCTGTCAACAATTATCCATTTTTTGCACACCTGTTACATTTTCTTGATAGATTGAGTGTATACATTTCCTCACTAGGTATGCAAGCCACGAGTCTGCTGCCACTGCAATTGTCAAATGCAACGGAACAGATATTGATGGCTGTCTCATGAAGGTACGTTTTGACATAAATGTTGTAACCAATATGAGCAATTGGACACTTATGACCTGCTAAATGTTAACAAGATTTAAGAAAATAGACATTTGGGGGAGGAAAAAATGATGTTTTTTTGGAAAGGTGATTTGGAAGGTGACGTGTTTTCGAGCATGTAGCATATGTTTCCTTTGTGACAATTTCCTTTAAGAAACTAGCCGAATTTCGGGAATGTGCTTTTTAGAATTTTAATATCTTTAATATCTGCTCCAAGTCTGAATTCGTTTATGAATACATTAGACACATATTAGTGAAACCAAGATTTGGTAAATTTGATAACTTCAAAGCAACGATAAAACTAACAGGAGGACAAGTGAAAAATGATACCAATTCAAAAGAGCTATGTCTGGTAGAAGAGGCTAACCTAGAGGACCAGTAGGTCCTGGTCTGGAAAACTATAAGCAATATATATAACACTTAAACTTATTGTTTTTTTGAAAATTTAATAAGCTTTGGTTATTTGAAAGGTATCAGATTTAAAGCATTTTCTTTTAAAAGCAAGCAAAAACAAAAACATGCAAGTACAATGGCTCCTCCACTGCACAGTTGCTTTGCAAATGTGTATACAGCTTTTCTTGGGTATTCACCCTGTTTTTGTGTTTTCTTTACGAGACAAAGCTTTTAAAAATGAGGAAGCCTTGTTTTTCTGTAAGATAGTGTAATGTATTGTGTGATGTGATGTTGAAAATGAGGAATACTGATGTTGCAAATAAATACAGACATGAAAGTGTAAGCATTATTCAATCATTTTTAGTGTTGGTGGGGCAAAGAGAGTGGAGAAGGTTCCGGTCCACCTGCGACGTCTACAAGCAGCAGTAGTCAGGCGCAGCAGGCAAACAGTGCCGGTGCTTATTCGATGTACAACCCTTGGTACTATTATTGGGCTGCCATGTCGCAACAGCAAATGGCAAACTCAGGCCAGTCGGGGGCACAACCTCAACCACAAAGCAATGCTCAAGCATATATGCAAATGGCACCTGGGCAATATCCTATGTACGGAATGTATCAATATGGGTAAAGTATATAAATTGTTCAATATTGTAGAGACTTTTACTAGCGAAAGGTTTGGCATGCAGTGGCATACGGTAAAACTTAAGAACCATAACAATTAAGAACCAGGCTGACTGAAATTAATACGAAATGTTTTTAGAAAAGTTTGCTGCATAAAGATGTCTATGGTCTGCATATTTAACTGGAAATTGGACCATTGAGATTAAATGTCAACCTTCACTCAACACGTGTGTATATATACTGTATATACATGTAATTTTCAAATATAAAGTCGTTTGTTTTTGTTACCAGTCGCAAATTCCGCATTGTTTTTTGCATCAGAATTTTTTACTTGCTGGATTACTATATATATATTTGTTTTAGAGAATTTATGAGGCTTTTTTTTATTTCCAGTCAACAAATGCCAATGATGCAAGGATATGGTGGTGGTGGTGGTGGTGGAGGTGGTGGTGAGTAATTGTTTTTTCTTCAGACCACATCAGAATTTCTTACCTGCTACTGAGAAAATATTTTAAAAGTAAATTTGCCTTGGAGGAAAACGTTACACGATTTTAAAGAACAGTTGTGTCTGGATTCCTTTATTACCTGTGCCATTCACGGAATGAAAAGGCACAAATTAACCTGGTTTGTAACTTCGAGTGGTACTTAGATTTCTATAGATAATTACATCATATTGAGAAAAGAAGAGAAATAAGTTCTACCTTGGGACATTTGGGGGTGTTATTGCTCTCGAGATAATGACTTGTTATATTCTTATTTCATTCTCCTGGCTCAATCATCGCTTCTGATATCATTTTATTAAACACAATTTCAAAGCTTTCATACATTAGAATATCATAAAGGCATTAAGAATACAATGTTGAATTAGAGAAGTTACAATGTTACAATGTTAGTTAAGACCAAGGATTACAATTTACAATGTTAATTAGAAGGACGTTAGTAAGACAAAGAAGTTATTTGATAAAAGAATAAATCCAGGAGGTTACAATGTTAATTAAGACCAGGGATTACAATGTTAATTAGAAGAAAATTAGTAAGACCAGGAAGTTGTATAATAAAAGATTAAGACCAGGAAGTTAATTAAGACCAGAGATTGCAATGTTATTTAGAAGGAAGTTAGTAAGACCGGGAACTTATATATTAAAATAATACGTCCAGGAAGTTACAATATCAATTAAGACCAGATATTTTTTCACATTGATGGAGGAGAAAATCTTTGCAGAACAGCCATTTTCTTGCGTATTCTGAATAAAAAATATTCTCAAATTTTGTACGTATTAATCATAAAACTTCCTTAAACAACGGGACACAGTGGAGGCAAATACGAAAAATACGACGACGACAAATACAAACAGTATTAACCCCATCATGAGCATATAAGGCTGAACATAATTTCATATTTACACAACACTACACATGATACACACCAAGGATGGCACTGAGATTTAAAAAGGGAAATGACATTCAGGATCATTCAAAGCTCTTTGAAAGTTGATGGGATTAGATAATTTCTTCACCTTAAGAGTAAACTGGCCCCCTTCATTTGAGCATTTAAAAATTTTATTTGCCCCATAAAAAACCTTTGTTGGGCTGACCGTTGTTACGCAAACATAAAGCTCTTTTATATGCGGGTTTTTACTGTAATAGCCTGCTGTTATCATGGATTTACGGTTTATTTTTTATTGCAGGATCTGGACAACAAGGCCAGGGTCAAAATGGAGCACCAAGTGCAAATTATGGTGGAGCACCTTATCAAAACTCGCATTAATATTGATTAAGGACAAAGACTAAAAAATAACTGGCTCAAAGATAGATAATTTGTGCCAGTGAATAAAAAAGTGCAGTGATGTTCGTCGAAAATGAGAAAAGGGTCTGTGCTTTGTTGATACTTATAAAATTTCAACTGCAACTAAGAAAACTGTGAAAATTTATTGTTGCTGTTGATGTTATTTTGCACCGTGAAGTCGCGTTGCACGTCAGATATTTTGTTGTGAATGAACAATGGGCAGAAATATATCATGTGGGTCCGCTCGGTGCATATTTATTTTCAAGATTTTTGAATATGGATGCATGAATGAGGCTTAGGTGTATATGAATGAGTCTTATTATTTGGTACCACTTTTGCAGCTACGGCCTTCCCTGCGCTATTTCGAACTATCAATGAAAATGTTTTGGGACAACAAATTTTTAAGATAACCTACGCTGAAGCAGTACTGAAAGCTCTCGAGGCGTTTAACTTATAGTTCAAATTTTCAAAAGATTCAACTGTATACTGCTTGTAATGGCAGTATCATTATTAGTGACAACGACTAGTGGGAACTTACGTCTAATTTATTTACGTCTTTTAAAGTCGAAAGGCATTGGTTACTGCTGTCGGCGAACAATCAGCTTTTTTGGGCTTGATTCAAAGAAAAATTTATCGTTTATAGCAGACCTCAGTTTGGCGTTATTTGTGAGTCATTTTCTTGATGTTTTTATTCGAAAGAGTTTAGAACGCCTCGATAGCTCATAAATTTTATTTTTATGAAAATACTTAGTTTTGTAAAATAATAACTAAACATCCATATTTCCTCTTTCATATTATTTAACAAGCTAATGCCCATTGCTTTCCAGTATTTCTACGGCTTTTTGGGCAAATGGAACCATACGATATATTTGTCGGCCTTTACACACAAAAAAGAATTGTTCAATGTTAGGTTTTGTATTGAAGTCAAGAAGTTGTCTGTCGTACACATATTTAAAGTATTTCGCTAGCCAAGGAAGGTAGCGTACCAGCTTAGCGACAGTACGTTGAAAACAGTAGCAGGGTATAGTTGTAGTAGTTAAGCACTTTATATTTAACTGTTTGTAACCATTGTGTGTCAGTAGAGAGTAAGTCACGTTCCCATACTTTAGCAAATTATCCACGCAATACGAAGGAGCATCATGAATATTTCAGATTAAACACATTTTTAACCCACCACACTTAAGTAGGCCATGGAAGAGACTAATAGTTTGATTTCGTAGCGCTCTTATTTTTGTGATTCGTTTGAGGCAAATATCGGAAGAGGGAATATATCAAGAGTAACAAGAAATTGTTTTAATGAATTGAGTAAATGTTATTTGGTGTTAATTTTCTTTTAGCTTCTCACGGATGTTTTCAACTACTTTCCCAGACCCCAGACAAGAATAGGGAGGTTTAGATTCAGAATGAGTACAAGTGTGTGTATGATGTCGGAAAATGCACTCCAAAAGGCGATTTAGCAAAAGTATTAGCTTCATTTTATAAACCTCATAGTCATAGTCTATTTTGCCAAACGGCTGTGTTTTCCGAGGAAGGGCATATTTCTGATGTTCAATCATTAAGTGAGATAAATGATGATGATGATGATTTTAGCTTCTTGGACATAATGATGTTGACTTTATGATTGACCATTCTGCATGTTATCAACTTCAAGTTGCTTGAGGCAAAGGCAAAAGGAATCACGAGGTGTGGTCACATCGAGAGGAAGGACCGGGGTCGCTCTGGTGCCCTGCGCCAAGCGCAAAAACCCATGCCATGCAAGAATAGCAAGTGTATATGCCTGCAACTGAAAGGGTTCAAATCTCCAGAAACTTGTCCCCTGCTGGAAACAAGTCATCTCGAGATTTTCGCCGGCTAGGCACGTTAAACACGACAACTCACTCACTCACTCACTCACTCAAAGGTTCTTCGTAGATTGGGCCTTCTCGTTGTCGCTATTATTAAGCCAATTTCCTCTTCTTCTCGGAGTCTTAATCTTGTTTTTCGAAAAGACAACGAAAAATAGTCAAAGATGTTGGAACAACTGGGGACAAGACTGTTTGCGATTTTTTATCAAGTGAAAATAAACAAAGAAATTCTGAATTATGATTAGCTTTGCTTTGTTGAAGGTGTGAAATCTAATTACAGTGACAAATCGCATCGTCATATTCAGAACTAAATATATTTTTACAAAATTTTCTCTTGCTTTCCCCGGACTAGTCGACCTGTCTTGCATTTCTGAATTTTGATTGGCTAATAAACGAAATAGTGGAATTTCGCTTGAATTTTGGATCGAGTCTCTGGAGATTTGAACACTGAATTTTCGGCAAAGAACAAATATGAAATCTGACTTAAAATCCTAGGGGGAGTATTATCTTCTTTTGAATTATTTCAACCAACTGGAGTTGCTTGCTTGCTTTTATCATGGTTTAAACACGATCCCAAGAGAGCACTTAACTTTGTCCCGTTGTTGTCAGTTCCCAATAGGACCAAGTTTCATTAAATCATGACTAATCGAAACCAACCAAATGTTGACTGGTCAAACAGTTAGCGAACCGAAACACCAGGGCACTTTGCATGGCCTAGACCAGATTGATTCTGTTCATCACGACTCGTTTCTATTTGGCAATGTGTCTTCGCGTGGAAAAAGCATCGCCAGATCTTGTATCATCCCTGCACAAATTCAAGACAATTTAATGAAAGGTTTTGCTTAACATTATCAAAAGCACGTATCGAAAAAGGTGGGAAACTGGAATGAATTTGTCAGGTGTCTCAGGTAGACTGTGTTGCGTGTTGTTTTTTGTTATTAAAAACTGGGTAGACTTTATTGTCAAGGATGAAAAGTTATATACACAATCTTCACTGAATTAATCGTCTCCATCTGGCATCGTGTCCATTTCATTAATATTATTAACCATTATCTATCTCCGCTAAAAATTCGAAGTTTTTAAATTTTCGTGGGTTTCACCGGCAAGTTTCTTATAAAGTGGTTTCTTATGAAAAAAGGGTAGTCTTGAGGCCAAAAAATCTCAGCCTGGTGTTTTCCAAGGAAACATTTTAACTCGCATTTTTCTAATAAACGTCCTATCTTTAATAAACGCTTCCATCTAATGAATTCCTCTGTTTAATAAACGCCTCCTTTTTCAACAAAATTAACAGTAAACCAAACGCTTCCCTCTAGAAACGCCGCAGCCGGCAAAGAAGAGATTATCAGAAAAAACGCTATTAAGTAGACGACGCTTTATGTTCAAATTTGAATGAATGCAATACTGTGTCAAATGATATTGTTTTCAAATACAGAATCATCAGATTTTGTAACAATAGTGAAATTAACACGCCAATTTAAAAGCGCTTACAAAACAAAAGCGAAGACAAAAAAAAATTCTCAAGCAGAAAATCTAAACATGGCTTTGTTTTGATTTTCTGCTTGAAGGAATTCCTTTTGTTATAGTTGGCTATTCGCTTTGAAATTGGCTTGTCAATTTCACCAAAACTCTGCTCCTGTTTTCCGAAACGTGTTTTCCGCAATGTTTTGAATGTTGCAACGTAGCTGTTACGAAAATCGTAGGTAAATGATTCGTGAGTCAATTCTAAAAAAATCTTGTTGGAAAGTTTCTCGCCGCCAACGCGCAACAGTATGTTGAAGCCTCAAGGTCTCCTATTGATGAGGTTCGGTCCTTCCATCTTTGGCTGCCCTGGTTAGCCCACCAAATAGCTGGGTCAATCAGTGGTGTATTTTCGTTTTGAAGGACATTTTTGTAGTTTTATATGGACAGCAGGGTAATCCAGATGCTTGCAGTTGGAGGATTTACGGTAAACAAATAATTCATTACTGAGAGGTGAAGCCAACCATCTTTCCACCGTTCTGGTTACCGTTAAAAACTGGGGTCAAGAGTCTAGTTCGCAAAAAAAACCAGAAGACCAGCCTATTCCATTCTGTATTTTCCAAATTTTCCAGAGGAAAACAACTGAGCGTGCTGGCAATCATAATCAGGGCCGGATCCATGTGTGCTGATGGTGTGGAGGTGTGACGACCCCCAGAAATTGACCTGGTCGATCTAATCGGTAAAATTAACTCCAGAATTTGGTCGGTAAACATTTGATGAACATGTTCAATTTGAAATGCTACGCATTTATAGCCTTTGTTACTTATTAGATATTTAAAGACACCTGTTCTTATTGCTGTCCTATTGCAGATCCAATCTGTATCATTTAAGTTGGTGTTATTGTCAGAAATGAGTATCTTAGTAAATTTCAACTTTGGATTATATTAGAAACATACTTAGCAACATCATCAGGCTGAAGTTGCCGAGAAAATAAGAACGGTCTTTAAAAAAACTGATTTGCATTGGAATGGACAAGTGCATGTTTTTTTATATAATAAACCTGGCTAAGGCTCCGCTAGTGAAAATTTCTTAATTCTGGACCATTTTTGACCAAATTTTCACAAGTAAAAGTTTCTTAGAGGTTTCTTAATTGTATATGAAAACTATGTATATGAAAAACCTTTTTAGTACTATGTATATGAAAAATATTTCAGGATTTCACGAAGACAAAGTAAAGACACAAATTACAGGTTTGAAACATTTCTTTAAAAATATGCTAAAGCAAAAAGTTGGGAAAATTCAAATTAAAAAATAACTAATTTCATTTACAGCAAACTTAATCAAACGGTTTCAAAAATTAATATTCTAGTAATTATTCAAATTTCCTATTATTTGCATCTACATGTGTATGTTACTAATGAATGAAAAATTCTGAGCAACATTTCAATTCGAAATCTTTTTACAGTCTTTTTGTGTTCTCGGAAAAATCATTTACAACTTATAAAAATCCTTTTTCTCTTAGAATCTTGTATGCTCTTTGAAGGAAGTGGCGTGAACTTAGATCATCATGAACAATATGGCTCAGGTGATTTGTTTCCTAGCGCTCATGCAAATCCTTTCGGATGATTTCCTGAATCCATTTCGTAGCGCCCATTCAATGTACTATCCTATTACCTGTATCCCCAAATGCGATGTGGTGCCATATTTTTCATGTACTGAGTTGCGCCGTTGCACCTGTAACAGAATAGGATTGCCATGGGCAACAGGAATCAATGTGCGATAGGAAACAAACCCTGTTACCTATAGAACACAAACGGATTGTAGTATCAAAGCAAAATCTTCTCCATAATCTAAATTCAAATTTCTTTTTGAATTAATCTACTAATCATCTAATTGCAAGCTAGAAGGGTAATTTATGCCTTGAAAATCAAGCTTCAAAACTATGATGACAACTGATTTTGATCTTGACCATCCAACTGTTGTTTTTTTATTCACACAGAATAGACATAATATTATAAAGATCAAAAAGTTAATTATAAGTTTTTGCAAATAATCCACGCAGTTGGCTGTCCTGTGAAATTTTAAAATTTTTCTCTGCGGCCATTGTTCCACACTTTCTCAAATTATAAAACTGAAAAGCGATTTCAAAACTTGCATTTTGTTTTCATGAATTACATTTTTCACACAACTCTGTTTTAATTTCTGTGCATTTTTGCGTGCTGAAAACAGTGCCTGTTTGAGACAATGATCTTCGGTTTTGTAGTTCACGTAAAAAAGATGCGTTTCCAAATGGCTCCGTTTTTATGAGCGTATTAACAAAGCTTCGTTTTCATACCAATGTCTTCTAAACACCAGTTTACTTTGTGCCCATATTGCCATCCATAGATGCAAGAATAACTCCGAACGTTAAAATGCATAAAAAATCTGGTTACTTATTGCTTTCAATTCGCTTAATTTAAAGAAAATTACAAGTGCATAAAATAGTGATTTCTAAAATAAAAAGTTGGTCTTATTCCTATTTTTACACAATTACACGTACAGCAAAATCCCTAGTTTACACGTTTATACAAGTTTAAATGAGAAAAAATTCATGCAGTTTCTAAAATAGTTCAATATTGTTCTAAGTGAATTAAAAGCTGTTTTTTTATGGAAGCATAGTTGTAATAGAAAGGACTGAGCGATGTAGCTTTGAAAGCTCCTGAGGATAGAATGGAGCAGAATAGACTGGCTGCACTGCACCAGTCGCTTCGTGACTATACACCACTTTAACGAAAATCGGCCATTTTGGGAGGTTCTCAAAAGTTCAAAATACTAATTTTTTTATTTGATATTCGGATTGGGAATGAAAAAGTTAGTTAATCTATAAATTTTCATTATTTTTTCCTAACTACAAATGATTTTATCAACATTTAAACCTCGAAAAGGGATTTGACCGTAAAAGGCGATTTTCACGGTAAACTCCCTTATAAATTCTCAAACTTTAAATTCTCATAAAAATCAAGCAGCTAATGTATGAGGAATCTGAATTTGAAATCAATAATTTCATTGAGCAAAATTTTGAATAAATCCAGAATGGCGATTTTCGTTAAAGTGGTGTACTGAGTTGATTTGCTGGACGCCAACAAGTAGCCGGTAAATGTACATATCCAAAAGTTGGCCAAATATATTGTTCGCCTAATTTCAGAAAAATTCCAATTCAGCAAACAGTTCCATTGTTTTCCATTTTTTAGCTCAGGCTTGCTAAAAAAAATTAACAAATCAAACCACTCTATTTTGAGCTTTCGCAATTTGATTGGTGCGAAAAAAGTTTTTCGCAGCCCGCCAATTTTGGATTCATTTTTTGGCGACCAGCAGTTCAATTCAATAGCCACAAAACGATTGGTTTAGCCAGTTCAGGAGCAGGGCCACTGAAGCCGGTCTTCCATTTTAGGTTAGACACAATAGCATCAAACTTCAGGCGCATAATATTTTGCTCAAATTAAATTGTGTCTGCCAATTTTTATGTGAACAGTAAGCTGATATTCAGGAATACTTCCATGTTTTATTATCACGAGCAAAAGATTGGAATCTCGTATCAACATTCAGTTGTTGACATTTTGGAGATTCGAAAAACCAATTTTATTGTAAGATCTTGGGTGCTAAATAGCGAGATCTTGACAAATAGAGAGCGCCTCTCTAGGTTATCTTTGGTGAAAGAAAATGGATTTGATGAAAAGCCCAAATGCATGGTATTTTTTAGAAAGAATCTCTTATCCAGGCTCCATATAAACACAGCCTGAATTAACAAACGTCAAATATTCTATAAGATAAACTAGTCTTCAGTTCGTACTTGCTCAATAGCACAGGATGATTCCTTCGGAAAAACCTAAAGTTCCGGTTCTCGAAATTTGAAAACTTCTAGCCTTACGCAAGTAAAATCGCCATTACTTCCCTTTGTGAGTACTCTGTTGTGAAACGTGTTGCAAACTTCACTGCGACCACGATACAGGCTCTCATCAAGCCAAATTCCATTTCCACCACTGCAAAAAGGAAAATTCAATTTGTAAAACGGGCCAATACTTTGATAAACCCTGTCTGGAATAACACGGCCTCCTGTGGTTTATTGCCCCCTATCTCAGAGATTAGGCAGGCTTAGATCAAGAGCGACTACGAGTACAAAGTTGGAAAATACACTCTAAAAGGCAATACAGCGATATAGGCGAAAGGAAATAGCTCTATTTGCAAGCCTTTAATTCTATTTTTACAATATCAAAGATTCTTCGTAGATTAGGCCTTCGCGCTGTCTCTATGATAAAGTCAATTTCCTCTTCTTCTCGGAGTCTTCATCTTGTTTTTACGAAAAGACGACGAAAAATAGTCAATTTCACGTTGCAGATTTGAAAAGCACAACGATCTGATGGCCCATGGAAACAGCATTTTCAGAACTTTTTTCTTTAAATTTTTAATTCAATCGTTTTCCATGTCGTACTCGTTATGGGCCTAAACCTCCTTATTAGTTACTTTGAAGGTATTTTCGTTCCCGTATGCGTTTGCAATAGAGGATGTCAGCAGTGGTAAAATTTCAAAACATTTTCAGAAAGTGAACAGCCAGACCTTCGTTTCGTTTCTTATTCTCAGGTCTTTACTGTATATCATTTGCGCTAATAACATTTCAAAACATGCACGCAAGCAAAGATGATAGATAAGGTATAGGAAAAAGCTTGAAATAAAAAACTTACCCGCCACCAACGATGAAACAGCTATTATCCCCGGCAACGAACAAATCATTTGCAGCATGTTCTACATGATGTGCATGCTCAGGATGTTCTTTTTCTCCATCTGCAACATCTAACTCAACTCTCTTCTCAACAATACACAAATCATTCGAAAGCTTCGTAACTCGATGACCATCTCCAATGTCTTTGTCATCCATGTTCTGATATTCGTCCGCGTGACCTTCAGACAATGAGTACGATGGTATAACGTCTCTCGATGATTTGCTGCTGGGTTCTGGGGCCGTTGGAGTTGATTCGTTGCTGAAAACTGACGGCATGTCAGACACCGATATTACCGAAGTGTCCACTCCAGAATGTTCATCTTGCGATGCTTTTGTGGAACTTGTGTGTCCTGAGTTGTGCCCAGTATCGATAGTTTTCGCGTAACTATGCAAATGTACCACAGATGAATTCTTTGGGATTCCACCATACGAAGGCTGGTTTGGAAGATCAGCTAGCGAAAGGTTTTTCGGAATGCCTTGCAATTTAAAGGAAACTTTCCTCCTTGAAATTCTCAAAGATCTTTTTCTCCGACGAGGTGAGCCTTTGATGTCCACAAACACATAACTATTTTTCTGGCTGGGCATTCTTTTGTGCTTTCCTGCATCAGCTTCGTCGATTTCAGTCCACGAAAATTTTTCCATGAGTGGCATCATTGAAAAAATGAATGTCTCTCCATTGCCAAAAAATGCTAAGCTTTTATATGAATGTTTGCGAGTTTCAAGAGGCATCGAAAGATACGCACCAAATACCTACGAAAGAACGCATGTTTATTCATTAATGGTTAAACTAGCAATCATACAGACTGAAATTTCTACATGTTTCAATAGAGATCTGAGTCTTTTTAACTGATGAAGGGTAACATGAAGGTATTGTTCTCTTTGATGACTTCAAGTAAATTTCTTTGATTGCTCCAAATCTATTTTTTTTTTCGATTCAGAAAAGGAAAGGGAAAGTAAACGAACGAGGTTAAATAAAATGTATTTAATAATTTGGCTGGCTCCAGCATGAGCGGTGACGACCTTCTTGTTTTGTTAGTTTGGAGGAAATTTGAATAGACACAGTTGGTAAACAGTAAACAGTTATAAAATGGCAGCAAGGAGCAAGCTGCCGTAGGAGAAAAACAGCGAGAAAAAAGACAACATGGTTAGTCAGATACCTAACAAAACAAAAAGGTGCGTCACCGCTCACGGCTCCAGTAGCAGTTGGATTACTTTTGCTTACATCAATGATCCCAGGGGCAGTACAGTCTAACTCGGGTGAGGGCGTGTCCAAGGAAATCTTGAGCTGACCCAAAAATATAATTGAACAAAAACACAAACCCCAAAATATAACAGTTTCACACTTGTTATGGTGATGTCCTCAAAATCTTTTGTATTAACACTTCTACGCTATTTCTGAAAATTATAAGATTTCAAATTTTAATATAATTATATTTAAAATTATAAGACCCAAATTCATATTTTTTATGAAACTTTTTCAAACCCAAAAATATATTATCGAATTGAAATCCCATACCCAAAGATATAGGATACGCTCCAACCCCTCGGGTCACTCTGATAAGAATATTCGAAAGGTGCTAGTGTGCCAAAAATTTCGCGTAATTTTTGCGTCCGCCCTTCTTTACATTGAATAATATCATCTATAATAATTATGAAAACAGAAAGTTTGATATTACCTCATCGTGATCCGTTTTTATAACAATAACCGTCTGTTCTTCTTCTTCAACTCTATTGTATAGCGTTTTTAAGCTGCAAGAATAACAAAAATATAAACAGAATGTGTAACTCTCAATGTCATATTAATGTTTAGCTTTTGCTCTTGAAGTCGTAGGGAGAGAACGAGGACGGAAAAATCATGTCTGCACAATACTGCAAAATTGTTCAATAGAAATCAAGATAAAAAGCAAGAGAGATAAAATTGACAAGTTCGCAAGTGGAGATTCAAAAATGCTTTACTTTGTTCCTTACGACACCAAAAGATACCACAGAGGCAATACCAGTCACCCCCCCCCCCCCACACACACCCCCATAGATCCGGCCCTGATTGCCAGTAAAATTGAACCCCAATCCAAACAGATCCCAAACTGCAAAGAACAAGGCAAAGAGGCAATAGACATGTTCGGCTAGGCTTGTTTACACTTCTAAAAAGAAATACATTTTTGAGGCCAGTTGGTTTTTGTGTATGCCGTGAGGTCTCAAATTTAGATTCTTTTTGCCTGAGCAATATCGCTGTGTTAGGATTTGATATCCACACTCAAACGTAAATTTTTCCCCCTTTTTTTTCTTAATAAAACAATAATTCCATTTAATACCTTTCAATAAGAAGCCCGCAAAAAGAAATACATTCCTAAGGCTAATTGATTGTTGTGTCTGCAGCTTTCTAAGTGACTTGAGCCCGAGTCAGGTCTCAAGCTTAGACTCTTCTTGCCTGAGCAATATCGCTGTGTTAAGATTTGATATTCACACTCAAACACCAATTTATATCCCATTTTTCAAATTCGAACTGCTAAAAAAACTGATGAAAGCTTTACAAAACCACAAGCTAAATTACAACTCCACAAAACACTAACAAAACCACGCTGCAATGGTTGATGAATCAATAAAGCTATATGTTATACTGCTCAAGACAATTCAATTCACAGAATCTTGTTCAAAAAAGTCATTTTAAGAACGGAGCAGCCACATAGCGATGACATATGATGAACCACACATTGAACGATACGTTCGTTCATTTGCCCGTTACAACAATCCCGCCTAGCTGAATATTTAAAAGTGCGCAGGCCTATAATTTGCTGAATATAATATAATTTTTTACCTAAATCCGTCCACATCTGTAGTAAACGCAACTTCGGGTTTCAGAAGCTGAATACGAGCTGGGAGCCATGTAATCACCTGATGCCACTGACAAAAGAATATAATCGCATTAAATAAGGGAATAATACAGTAAAACCCCACATATAAGAAACACAACGTTTAAAAACTACCGTTACTCGTCCAAACCTTTCACCGCAAATTATTGAAAAATGCTGTAATCTTGAAGAAACTAGAAAAAATATTCTGAAAGTCAACGGGAGTTAAAGTAATGTAGTTTCTGTATCTGTACCCCCTTCATTTGAGCATTTTTAAATTTTATATGACCCAAAATTAAGAATATTTGTCAAGCTCACTATGAAAACATAAAGGTTTTTATAATATATAAATAGGGATAAAATACATTTTTTAACTAAATTATGTAAATTTATTCCGTTTTGGAGGGTCTCTCACGAAACAACCGCTGTTGAAGGGCGACTCTCCGTTAGATTATAAATGAGATGAAATGAAATTATATGCGGATTTCTACTGTATATATAAAGTTTGTCTTCAAAATTATGCTAATAAAAGATTGCCAAAAATCGTAAAAGACTGTCAACGACTAAATAGAAACCACGGTTATATAGAATCCAGAATTAGCCAAGTGCTAACTTAATGGTGAGTTTCATAAAAACGAATGGCTTAAATAAAAAATAGACTGTTAAATAGTAAAAACCTGATTTGGTGTAAGAATGTTTGATATATTTGTCACATCAAATGTGATTAGTTTCTCCTCATCTTTAGTCTCGTCGACTTCATGGCTTACATTTTTCCATTCTGCCAGGTACTTTTCAATGGCGGTATTGATCTGCTTGTTTTTTATTCTTATCCTTAATGACGCCTAAAAAATATAACGAATTTAAAAAATTTCACTCATTCTTTGTTTATTTCTTTCACCCAACCTTTTAGATTATAGATTCTAGTTAGCTCTAAAGATATCGTATATATATATATATATATATATATTTTGTTCATTTCATTTCATCTAAAATTATTTAATAACATTTCAAATTATTAAGATGACCGATCACAACATCCTACAATCCTTAGACTAAACCTAGCGAATATAGTTTCTATATACGCCTAGAAATTTGAATCTACTATATGTGTTGTTGTAGAATTTAGATAATAAAACAAACAAGAAACAACAATGATTTTGTTTGTAATTAACAAACAATATACTAATTATTCTAATAAACGCCCGAGATGCTTTCTCTATTTCCGGTCAAGATTAAGGGGGTGACTAATGGAGAAAGCAGCTATTTCCAATCTTAATAAAAGACGATTTGCACAAGAGTATAACTTATACCAAGACTGTATCCCTAACATCCATTACATTCTTAGTTTCGTAAAGTAATCATAATGGGGGGATGGGGGGGGATTTATGGAAATTATTACAAAAATTTAGACACAAAAGGGGGGCATGTATGAAGAAAAAATAGCTTATTTCTGAACCTGATTTTAGAAGAAAATTTGTTAACAACAACAAAAAATGCCTTACCATTCTTTGTTTTGTAAATGGACCAAAAATTTGGCGAGGAACGACCATTGCACAAATTAAGACAGCAAGAAGAGTTATTTTCGATTCGAATAAAAGATTTATTTATTCATTTTAACGAGAAGAAGATCTAACTTTGACCAAGAAGATATACCTTTGTTTTATGGAGCAACCGTATAAGAGCGCACATCACAAGGACACATGTAACAGAAATTTAGATACAACTAAAGGGCTTATCTGAAATAGGTCGCCTATCAGAATAATTATGGTGAATTAATTATAAATGAAGCCTCAACAACATTTTTGTTGAAGCTCTCTGTAAAGCCTTACTTTAATAAAATCATCAGCAGGAATTTTAAGTGCTTCAGAATATTTTCCTATTGAAGTCCTTAAATCATTGGTCGTTGGCAGTTCTGCAAGGGAAAAGTTTAGCTTGGTTATTTTGTAATTTCTCAAGTTTATTTTTCATTCTACTAAGTACCAAGGTTGTAGTTCAAAATATGTGAAGCTACAAATCTAAAATTGTTCACAAAACGACGTCCGAAGAGCAAACTTTTCCCAAAGAGTTTGGGATATCACCCTGTCGTCTGCGACCAGGTTTGCCTGTTTAAAACTCGAAATTAAAATTTTAACGTCAAAATGTGGAATAGAAATTAATCGCGTTCCTTTAAATTTACTTAAAAGCTCACGAACGAAGGCGATTTTCATTTCCAGTACAGATAAACGTAATCGCACATGCCTCCTGGATGATATCCTAAGTTCTCACTTTGCCTTTCGGACATCGTATAGAGTATATCGCAGTATTTTAAATTATGTTTATAGATTTATTACAACAGTCGTAGTTATCGATACTGACAAGATGATGGGCGCTCACGCTAAAGTGGCAGCAACAACAACAAAGAGCCAAAGAACATGGATCTTATGGCGTGAGACTTTTATTTTTATAAATAAATTTGAATTTGAATGATCATTTGATAAAAATTACGTGATTTGATTGGCAAATATCCTGATGTAAACGAACTCTTTGCAAGATCAAATACGCGATTTCTCCTGTTGTGATTTCCGAGCCGATTAGACTGATGTTTTATAACGAAGTATTGTGGCTCGCAAATTTAGAACCCAAATAACTGTAGCAAAAAGCATAAACTTCTTTAGAACATTAATCTCTTCTGAATATGGCTAGCCTACAGAGTTTAAAAAATAAAAACTTCACGGTTTGGTTTGTTGCGTGATTTGATTGGTGGCGGTGTTGAAAAAAATACCGAGTTTGTCCATGCACCTTTGCTGTTACGACTAAAGATCTGAGCGAAATATTTTATAAAAAGGAAATTTTTAGTTCGAAACGTTTCAAATTTTTCTGGTTGGTGGACTGTGCATGCTCCAAAGAATTTTTTCGCTGAGTGGAAATTGGGCGTTGTGCAATTTTTTTGTACTTTGCTGTGAATGCTTCAAGTAAGTATGAAATGGTATTTTACTGCCTCTTACCTATTTTTTCATACTTGAGTGTGTATTCGTAAAACAATCGAAGGAGAAAAAGACACGTGCGAAAAAATACTTTTGGTCCTTCCACAAGAAAACAATCCACAAGTCGAACCTTAAAAAGAAAAACATACTTTCAGATTTTATGAAATGTTTAGGGATTTGGGTGATGTCTTGAGTTTAGCCCTGGGCATACCATCCCTAACTTTCAACGAACTACTAACTTTCAAATTTCTCTAAGAGTCTTTGAAAACGTCTTTCAACCTTCAAGAGTCTTTAAAAATTGTGAGGTGTTGGCATCGAGAAAAAAAATTTATCTAACAGGCTATCGACCAAACCAAACAACCCTTGGTTCAAATAACATCAGATCTATTTGGTCCTCAAATCCAGAATAACTTGCCAACTAATTTTGAATCTGAATACGACATCAAAATATTTTCCTATTTTATCAAAACAAAAGCCTTTTGATGATTTTTGCACTAAAAATGATTAATTTGTTCGGGAAATTAAAATAAAATAAACTGTAAATCAAAACTGCTCACTAAAATTGTAATATCTAGGTATTGGAAGATCATCCTGTCCCATTCAGGAACCAAAGTTGATTCGGTTCTCCAGTTAAGATCCATTATCAGCCCTTGTAATTTTTTTGTTTCTTTTTTCTATGAAATAAAAAACGTTAATAAGGTTATGTTTTTGTAAATGAAAACAATTTCAATATGAGTAAATTTGGGTACACTAAAATATCGGTTGAATCTTAAGAGCGTGTAAATGTTTAAAAATCATCAAAATAACATCTTCCTATTTTTTGTACAGTTATGTATAGACAAAGGACTTGCTCCAAGTAAATATATAGATACATTACTTGCTCCAAGTCTCATTCGCCGTTCGCGTTCGAGCAAGAGAACGAGCCGAGGCGGAGCGAGCAAAATGTTAGACGATAAATTAAGGGCTAACTTAATTGTCATGTTTTATCATATTCTTGTGATACTTTAAAATTAATCTTAATATTCTCATGATTTTGATGTATACTGTTAGCTTAGCCTGGAAAGCATATTCATAAAATCTAGTTCTTGTTCGTTCACAATTTCAGACAGTGGAAAATGTTATAGAGGAGACTCATGATTATGCAGGGGAAAAGGGGCGGTTACCCCCAACGGTCTTGGTCGGCCATTTTTATTTTTTAGTTCACCAGCTTTGGAGACTGTTTCAGTATTGCGATTAAGACATTTCTTGATGTACATACCAAGGAAATTAATGCACAAGAATGAAGTGCATGCTCTGTTGCACTGGACTGAACATTCGTCTGGTCGAAGTACATTTTCTTGCCAGTGAGCATCGCTGACATGCAAGCAAAGCACCAAACATCTTCCATGAAATGCAAAAACACAGCTGCAATTTGTTGAAGAATGGGACAAAAAGTAATGTCTGGGTGAAGATATGACAGAACATATAAAACCTTGCGAAGACTGAGGACACCATCTGCGGTAAGGTAGTATGACATGAATCCATTGTCATTAGCAAGAGTGCACGAAGTGATGTTTTCTGGCGATTTGTCTTCTATAAGATATATATATATCATATATTTAAAAAACTATATTATCATATAATTGAAACTCATATAAAAAGATATTTCAGCATTATCTGACGTCATAGAATGTCATAAAACGTATGCGTAAACCCAAAACAATATTAAATGCTTGTTGCTGTATATTCGAGCGTAGCCAAATTTTGAGCCTTCTTGCCAAGTAAAAAGAATGCTCACTGGATCGCTCGAAATCGCACGATGGATGCTGGATTGACATGAAGCAACATACAATCGTGGCTAATCTCGCTCATTAACGTCTGTCTGACCTGCTAGATCTCCACCAGCCCCACCCATCGTCTCCACGGTCCCTGCAAGTAATCAGCTCATTTAGTGCTTGGTGAGGAAATAACCGTTCAACGTTTGTTTGCTGATTTATAAATATATATATTTAAAAGGCATTTGGCGTCAAATTTGTACCTACGTCATTTTAGTTTAACATAAGGTTAATTTACATATGGAAATTTAATTGGTCACAATCTGTCATCCCATTCCATAGCTATAAAGCAATTTCGCTGGTCAATTTTCATCGTTTAACAGGGGTGGGGATACAACAATATTACAAATGAATCTTTATTTACCCAATTTATATTTTCTTAAAAGCTATAAACATGCGTGTCAGCAAAAGCTAAAATGGGAACCGTCTTCTCTCGAAGCTGTTTCCGAAAAAACTTTTTTTGGCAGAACTTTAAATAAAATCATTCATTATAAGTGCACGAAGTTATCTTCAGCTCAAAAAATTTCTTATCTAAGTTGGCGTTTTGTCTGCACATGAATTTTACAATCTTAAATCGAATACAGTAGGTGCCCGCAAATAAGAAACAGTCTTTTTATTTTAGCCTACTGTTTAAAACCATAAACCATTGTTTTTTCACTGTTCCTACTGTAGTTTTCCTCAAACCTGTTGACCAGCAACGTTCAATGTTTAATTAATAACATGGTGTGTTATCTTCTGCATATGTTATGCCAGGTGAGCAAGGTGGAGAAGACTAGGAGGGATCAGGAGGATAGATACCCAATAGATACCGAAATTTGACTATTTTCAAAACGAAATAAGTTTTTCTCTGAATAGTTTTAAGCGCAAATAGTTTTCTATAAAATCCCCATATCTGCTTGCTTTGAACTTTCTGAGAATTTTTAATATAAATCTTCGCCTGTCAGTAAATTGGAGTCATCAGGGGGAGGGGGTAGAGATCTACTGTTCTCTCTTTTGCTGATACCATACTCTTCTGCTACCATACTTGGAAGTTATACCTTTGCAAAATACTCAGAATTATCAATTTTCTAAAAGATTACGCTCTTCAAAAAGAACTATATCCTTCCTTAAGAATTACAAGGAGATTTTATGGTATTGCAAACAATATTTTTGGAGAAATTTTAGTACTGTGCTGATGTGTAATATTTCAAATTCCTTGCTTTGCAACTGCTTTTTGACAGATTTCACTGTTTCGCAAACCATGATAAACTGATATTTATATTGATATGTTTTAAGACAGTAGTGCGTTGAAACCAGGTTATCGTAGGTAGCCTGAGAGGGCACTCTCCAATATACAGTGACAGGTATGTGCCCCCAATATGGATGAGTTTTGTTTCAAATATTCTTTACAGCTGGGTAAATTTCTACCCAAAATACCCTACAAATTGGGTCAATTTTTCACAAAAATTCTTTAAAGTTGGGTCCAAAAATCAAATTTCCTATAAGTGGGTCTAAAATATTAATATAATTTTAATTAAAACTGGGTGCAAACTCATTGATAGCAGACTAAAAGTGGTTGGATCTCACAAATCTCAGAGGCAGATCCCTGCACATCCTGGGACTGTAGTAAATGTTTCCCTGATTTCAAGCTTCAAACTATGAGTTTATTAATTCTTGTCACTATCGCAGCAAACACAAATTTTGTGTGAGCAAAAATAAAATAAAACAGGCCAAAATAAATTAGGGGCCTTTAAATTTGAGCGCAAGCAGATGTCGCAAAATTCTAAATATTGAATGTAAAAAACCAATAACACTGGTAGAAGTGCAAACATTGTAATCAGGTATTAAGTTTAAAACCTAATGAATCCTAAAATGTCAAAAGTTTTAAAACTTCTGGGAGCTTATTTAATTTTGGAGGTTCTAGAGGGGGTTTAAAAGAGAGAGGGGTAATTTGAGAGGGTGATTATTACAAAATTAATATTGAGGCTATGAAAAGTTGTTTTTTGCTATTTTAGTTTCATTCCATATTCCTGCTAGCCATTGTTTCAGGAGGATATGCTGCATTGGGTGAGTTATCAGGGGTTTTTAGAGACGTTAAACTGGATAAGAAATTTTTTACTCTTGCAAGCACACAAAACTGGAAATTAAAAATATTGTACTGAAATACCTGAATTCTTGCATTTGACTATATGAGTCTTTCTCTTAAGAAATTGGGGAGGAGGTGGGCTTATAGAGAGGGTACCAACTTCAAATTTTGAATATTAAGAGAGCTTTTATGGTAGGATACTATAGAAAAAATTCACAGCTTAATATACTGTTTTATAATACAGTAACTTTTTTACTGTTATATATACCTTTGACATTATCCATAATTAAAAACAACATAATTTGAGATGCAAACCTGCTGGTTCATAGCTTGTTAACTGGTAAATTAAGAATATAATTAATAATTGAGTATTGCTCACCTTTACCAAACAGTTTTTGGCAGGTGTCATGATACAAATTTGGAACTTTTGACATAAAGCTACTACCACCTGAAACTTCTTGCCAAAGTCTTGCTCTCACTGATGGAGGAACATGCCTACGCACAATGCTTTTGAGTTTCGTAGAATTTAGTGAAGCTTTGTTATGTTTCAACCAGTAATTAAGCTCAAGTTCTTCCTTTGACTGCTCTGGGCTCATTTTTCTTTTACTTCCTTTGAAAACATCCATGGAAAGAAAACTATCTAAAACATAATAAAGCACAAATATTCACATTGAGTAATACTGTACACCTATTTTTTTTTATAAGAAACCAGTTTATAAGAAACTTACTAGTAAAGGCTCTGCACGATTAAGAAACTCTACTAGTACAGTGTTACAACTCTAAGAAACTTTGCAAATTTATTTCTTTTTATTTATGAAGTTATTTCTTTCGTGTATCATCACACCAGTTTTATAGCTTACCATCATATTTACGTAGTAAAACAAATTTTGTGTCCAAAAGAAACCTTCTATTGAATCAAAAATACTTCCACTCTGTTCTTTCCTTGTAGCAAGTCTGCATGCAGTCATACACCACCCCGAAAATTATTTCCTCTTTCTTAATTAAGAAACCATTAAGAAACTTTTACTAGCAAAACCCCCAAAAAATTAAGAAACTTTCTCTAGTAAGGTCCTTGCTTGGTTTCTTATATAAAAAAATATGTGTATGCTAATTTGAAAATTGATCACAAAAAAAACTATTTACTAATTTGAAATGATGTAACTGAGTTGAAAATTAGTTTTCCAAATTCTACTAAATAAGATAAATAATAAAAAGATTTTTAAATTTCAAAAATGGTAGTCAATCAAGTTTCGACTTGTATCTAGACTTTTTTATTTTAAAGCTCCCCTTTCTATGAAACCCTCTGTGTCCTAAATATCAGTTTTATTAGCCTTTATCAGAGATAGTGGGGACTTGTATGTAACTATGTATGTAAGTGAACCTGCTGGGTGTATTTTATGTTATTATCAAATTTTTGCGATTTTTTAATGAGATTTTCTTCAAAATTAATATTAAATTAATTTATTTTAGGTACCCACGGCCACGCCTAACATAATATAAGCCTTTTTAATTATCTAAAATCTTTAATGTTTTTATTACCCTTTACTGCGGGAAATACATATTTTGAAAATACCAAGTCTTCTCCAGTTTCTGATGATAATTTTCTTTCCAAATCATCGACATCGTGATCCGCACCACCACCCCCAACCATCCACTTATTAGATTTAGGTTCTAAATTTGTCATTTTTATCCCACCACGTTTGAGCTCAAAACTTGAATCAGATGCATGACCATCGTCTCCCAACTCTGCAGCAAATGCTTCTCCAAACATTTTTTTTTCTCGACTGCGCAAAAAGTAGAGTAACACTTTCTCTTCGAAGTTCACGAAAAGTTAAAACGTTTTAGTGTTGTTTGTGGTTTCATCTTATCATAGAATTTCTGAGTATTTGATGTCCTTTGTCCCCTCAAAGATAATAGCTTAGGTCCCCTGTGACACCTTGCGTCACAAATCACAAGACGACAGTGATGACTAACGCTAAAAAAGAATACCATAATTAAGCCCCTCCTCTCAAATAAGCCCCCTTTTCAGGGTGATTTTTTAAATAACCCCCCATTTTTTAAAACAGAAAACGAATAAGCTCCCCTCTGATATTCTGTCAGATTCAGTAAGAAAGACAACACAATGATTACAAGCTTTCCAGAATTCTTTTTTGTATTACCATATATCATACCTATGTTGAGTTTCATATAAGATAACCTTTTTAGGTAATACACGTTCTTTTTTCCCATGCTCTCAGCGAAGCTGACTTCTGAATAAGCCCCCCTCTCGAATAAGCCCCCCTATCAAAGGTCGAGTTTTGAACAAGCCCCCCCGGGGGGCTTAATCGAATTAGTACGGTAGTTCCACACAAAATAAACATTAACGTGAAATTTCAATGCAAGCTGTCTATGCTGAAATGTATATGCAAGTAAATCCGCTTTTAATGACACTAATTTCATCTATAAGTTTTACAAGTTTTTTATTTTACACCAGTTTAACTTTTGGGAGGCTGCGAAGGAGCATGCATGTTTTGGTGTTAGTGTTCATCATTCCTCCATGTGCAAGCAAAACTACACCACACACACAGATGATGAATGTCGGCAAAAGAAATTGCAGCGTAAATAAAGGCGAACACGAGCAACTGTATAATATATTTACTTAGAATTAAAACATCGACTAGATTGACAGTTTCTGAAGTTGGCAAACTGTCAAACAAAGAGTGAATGGTTTGGAGGCCATTGCTGCGATCATTGCCGCCCTGCCTCTCCTCTTCATCGTACATCTGGTTTTGCTTTCTAATTTCTGGGCCTGATTTTATTATCGAAAATACAGGTTTTAACTTTTTTGGAAAAATCAAGGTAATAAAGACCATCATAAACAATGGATGGAAGAAAATTGAAATTAGAAAGTTTTGGGAAAGGGATAATGTACGACTTCCCCGCAAAATTAGCAAGAAAAATATTACTGGATTTGATATTGGCAGATCATAGCTATTCGAGGCCTTCCTCGTTGGACCCTGAGTTTAATAGAATACACTCGACTTCTCTCCTGTTTACCAACAAATCATACACTGGATCTCAAGATGAAGAAATTCGGGAAGATATCGTTGATATTGAGAATGTGGAGGAAAAAAATAAATTGTTTGTGAAATATGATGGTGTTTTGGGAAAGAAGCAAATGTCTGAGTTGGAGGAGTGTTTTTATTCCCTGGAGAGGGATGCAGCATGGCAAGAAGATGAACAGTTTTTAAGGTATTAAAAAATGCCTGAAAAATGGCATGTGGTTGTGGAAATTAATTAGATTTTTCTTTGCCTGTGTACTTAGTGGGCCAGAGTGGATTCGATGTAAAGTCCACGCCGGATATTTACGCCAAGACAATACAAGAACAATAAAAAATCATAACTCAACGCCAGATATCTCCGGCGTAGGCTACCTGGAATCCAGTCTGGTTAGTGGGTGAATGTGCTGTTCTGTTCGTTCATCCTCTACATCTGATGAATTCGGATTACAAATTTGGTTGAAAAAATTAAAACAAATTACGATGAAATTGTATATGGTTTATATACGAATTGCAGATGATTTGTATATATGTGAAGGTATACAATTTTGAAGGAAATGGGTAGACAAGACATTTTTTAATTTAATTTTTATACAATTTTGAAACAAATTGAAACAATTTGTTTTACCGGGTGTCCCAAAAAAGGTTAAGTATTAAAAATTAATATCTCAAGTTACATGGCACCACAGAAGTCAAACAAGGTATTTTTGATTAAGTTAACAATCAGTAAGTATCAGCAAAAACATTTTGTAGCATTTTAGTTAATATTTTCACTTTTAGATTCAATCAGTGTAGCCTTTTTGGGACACCCGGTATACAATTTTTATTCAAATGTGAAACAAATCAATTTGTAGAAACTCTCTTCAAATTGTATCTTTATTGCTTTGGAATACAGATTTTTATGCAAATTGAAGCAATAATTTGGGCAGAACTCCTATCTGGATGGATGAAAAAAAATTTCTTACATCATTTTGAATTGGTCTATACCACAGAAAAGAATCATTTTAAAATATTGCAAGAAATTTTTTAGTGGCAGAGATCATCATTTGAAATGATTTGAAACTTTGAGGTACAAGTGTACAATTTTATACAGTCTTGTCCAGTTATAGTCACACAAAATATTTTCAAATATAATGTTACTATAAGTGGAGGTGTAACTTTATGCAGAATTCATTTATGAGAGTTTGTTTTACCAGAGGTAAATTTGGGAAACAGTGGTAATGTGATAATAACCAGAGTATGACTTTAAAAACAGAGTCGACTCTACCTGGTGACTAAAATTTTCCCCTTTTTGCTAATTTGCTACAAATGTCACTGTTTATTGTTTTAGGTCCGGTTGGACAAGAGACCAATCCAGACTTTTTGATCAAGTTTTTAAGATTTTATCAACATATCGTTTGGCCAGATGCACATACGAAGGGGTATGTTGTTATTTTGTCCAGCTTTCATATTTCAATAATCACTATTCGTTGAAACATAAAGGTTGCATATGTATGTGTTTTTAACTTTACTGGAGATGTTGATGGATGTGAAACAGAGTGTAGAACATGAAAAAGGGGTTTTGGTGTACTTTGTTTTTTAGCTGATTATTTTAGCTGATTATTATATTGGGCCTATTTATATCAGGCAAATCATCCCTTATTCCAGGCCATGAGCTGAGAGGTGAGATGAAATTGGCACCTGTTCATATGGAAAATTTCATCTCACTTCACTGGGCCAGACATCCTTAGTAATCCTTGTATTATTGTGTTTGTAAGTTGATTAATTTTCCTATCATCTTTTCCACAATCTATGCTTTTATCCCACCTTCCAGTATTTATATGGAAAATTTCAGCCCACAGGAGTGGCATCTCACTTTACCTGGACAAAACGATTCTCATGTAGACGAAAGAATATAATTACAAAGGTTTGTTTATAGAAAAAGGTGGGATGTCACCTCTTAGCTCATGGGCTGGAAGGTGGGATAATGTTGCCCATATACACAGGCGGCTAGATCAGCTGGTGTTTTTTGCTTTACAATGAATTGTATCATTGTGTTACATGCTTTACTTTCACAGCAAAAGAATGAACATATACTAAGAAGTCTTGCTCTTGATAAAACTGCAAAGAGGTTTCGTAACATTGCTGCTTCTGTTGCATGGGTATGTACTTCAATTTTTCTGCTGTGTGGGTATGTGTAGGTCCAAAATAGATACAAGCACATGTTTGGTCTTGTCACTTTTCTAAGCAATTTGATTCTATAAACTTTTAGCTTGGATATATGTGTGATTGATAAACAGTTTTATCTTAAAAAATTGCTCTTGCGGAAGAACTTGGGTGGGTGCTTGTGCTATTATGAGGATTGCTTTCATTCTATTGAAAGGTATGGCATGGTTGCAAATTACACTTGGTCATTGGGTGTGAATTTTTGAGAAATGCAGTGTGAATTTTTGAGAAATCTTGCTCATTGTGAAACCATTATTAATTATTAAAAGTAATGAATAGAATGCTGTGGGGCAATTCTACCAACATGCATAATGTTTGGTTGTCAAATTTGGATAGTTTATTGTAACAGTGTGTTGAGGTTTGATGAAATATGCAAGCCTTCTGTTAATATTAGTCCGTCATATCTGTCATATTACTCAACTGTAGCATGTATGCCAAAGTAAAATATATTGACCAAGTGCCCTTGCACCAAAACTACTAATCCTTTAACATATCATATATAGTTATATGTAGTTAGGTAAAGTAGGTGTGATGTAGTGTGAGTATCGTGTATTTGGAGATTGATATTGTAGATTGTAGATTGTAGATGAAGGAACTGGTATCAAAATCTATGACTTTGACAGTGATTTTTCAGGATGCAAAAGCTATGTCATGGCTTCATACCACTTTAGTTGATGGAATAAATTCTCAAATGTTTCTTTGCTACCTGGAACTTCTTCAGAATCTCAAAGCAAAGGTAATTTTTAGAATGTTCTTCATTGTAAATCTATATTGATTAATTTCCATTTGGAGATTTTATAAGTCACCATGTTTTGAATCATTGGAGACGTTTGCTGATTTATACTTTGATTCTAAAGAGTTTAAACTCAAAGTTTTTTAAAGTATATATTTTAGATAGGCACAAAGTTGATTTATATATGAAATTTTATAGGTAAATATCTGTACTACACCATTCCCTAGCTATAAGCTCTTTTGCTGAAGGGAGAACAAACTAACTTGCAAAATTCTGGTCAAAGTACAACATCAATAGCAAAGTTACAAAGGATATCAAAGGGAATAGGAAATATAAAGCAACTCTGCAGCCATTACATCGAAATACACCAAATATAAAGACACAAAAATTAAACTAGATTAGTACAGCTTAAAAAAGTAACTAATTTTGCTGGTTCTGTTCAGAAATGTTAGAAATTGTTTTTCTCAAACCTGTAGACCAGCAAAGTGTCCCTTGTTTTTTTACTCACCCAATGCACACCCAATATTTCAGGTTCCAAGTTTAATTATAAAGATGGTTCAGTATTCTACACCAAAAGAAGAAAAGTCTTCATTGTTGAATTCTTCTGCAATGGTCAGCTGTCTTAACAAAACCTGGGATCCAGCACCAAATATTGAATCTAAAAAGGTCAAGGTATGTGTGTATACAGCAACTGTATGTATAACTGTTTTCTATTCCTTCTGGCTATATATCTATAGTCTGTTGAGGTTGAGTGGTCAAGTTGGTTGTTAAGGCACTGATGTATAACTGTTTTCTACTCCTTCTGGCTATATATCTATAGTCTATCGAGGTTGAGTGGTCAAGTTGTTAAGGCACTGTTTTATACTCCATCTGGCTATATATCTATAAACTTTACAGCAACAAGTGTCTGCATCACTTGTGGTTTAAAAACCTATTTTTACATTTCTACATACATTATTGTCAAAATGTAGTGATTTAAAGATTTGAAATCTCTAAGGGCTTGATTGTGGAAATGATGTTGGGACAAGCATTTCTCCTCCCAAATTTTGGTTGTCAAATTTATTTGATGTCCACCATTTTGATTGCTATAACTCTGACTAAAATGAATGTGGAAATTCAAAAATTTGTTTCTAAACTAAACTTTGTTTGCCCAACCCATCTCTTCTCGATTTAATGAATTTTTATGATTTGCATCTTCGAGGGGAATTGAGTTGAAACAAATTTTATTTTGACAGTTGAATTACACTTTTTTAGTATTTTCACAATTTTTCATACTGCTCAGGAAGGTGATCCAATGACCATGCCAGATTCAAAATTGGACAGCAAACCATTATTGGTTATGCTACCTCGTGGCCCTGCAAATAAGCTACAGCATCCAAAGAGGTTTAAATACTGGAAATCTCAGCTTGGTAATGTTGGACGGGTGATGCAGCTGAATGTGTTAGATGTCGAAAAGAACAACGATTTTGCCGTTTCTTCATACTTGGAAGATATGGTTGGTGTAGCGAGAACACAAATATCCTTGGTAAGCTAATCTTTTTATCCAGCTATTTTTGCAAAGTTACAGAAACGATTCATGGGTAAATATTTCTTCTAGGATTTTGAATTTTTTCCCAATATTATTTGTTAAGACCTGTTATTTAATTCCCCCAAGCTTAAAACACAACATGTATCAATTGTCAAATCTCTTGAATTTTTTCCCTGTGTCATTTCTTACCAATTGCAAAGAATATTGACCTCTAAAATGATGTTTGTTGACCGCTCGTTTGACCGCTCATATAAAATTGAAGGATTGTCCGATTAAAATGATTTAAACTTTGTTTCATAATTAAAACATTTTTTTACGATTTTCTGGCATTTAAAATAGGTCAAATATGCGAAAAAGAACAAAAGTTAACCATGAAACAATAAAAAAAATACCCCTTGGGATTAGTGAAAACAATAGGAATTATCCCCAGTAGATGCAGAGACGTTCGATGTGTCACAAGAAATATGATTTATGCTCCTCAGTCACGAAAAACTTAGGTTCATAGGTTCAAATATGCAAAACAAAGATAGTTACTACATTTTTTGCTTTTCTTGTGCATTTCACAATAGCCTCATTTGATAAAAGTCACAATTTTAAAGACAGCAAAAATCTGAAATTTCTAACTTAATGTTTACGCTATGAAACAATTTTAAAATAACTTTCGTTCAATCGTTCAACAACTCTATTTTATATGAGTTGTTGAAGGGGGAAACTCTTTTTTTAGTCACCCGATTTTCAATGCTAATCACTCAATTTCATAAAAATTCAATTTAATATCACTCTAACAACACTCGAAAAATATCTCAAAATTTACGATAGTTAAATTTGTGCCTTAAGGATCGCATCCATTGATCGGAAATGCTCGGAGATAAAGTTCCTAAAAATTTATCCAAGCTTTGCTGATTTATCCTGAAAATTTTCCCCAAGCTTTGCTGATTTATTTTAACTTGCTAAAAATAACAACTGAAATTTGTGGAAATTTGGAAACAGCTGGAATATCGTAGTAGCATCAAAATCAGGTAAAACAGATTCAAAAAAACTTCTGAAATCTCCGATAAATGGATGCGATCCCTTAAATATGATCCTTGAAATGAAAGTTTTGCAAATTTGATAATTGCATAGATTAGTATATTGTTCATGGACTTCTAAAGAGAAATAATTGTATGATTACTGTACAATGAAATTTCCATTATCGGACGCTTCCCCACAACAGACAAATCATATTGTCCCAAAATTGTACTGGGCCATATCTTCGTAAAAGAATGACACCTCCAGACAACGGACATCTCTACAACGGACAGTAACACTTATCCCACAAGTGTCCGTTATGTAGAGTGGCCTAGTGGTTAAGGCGCCGGCATGGCCTAGTGGTTAAGGCGCCGGACTCATAACCGCAAGGTCGTGGGTTCGAATCCCACCAAGGTCATACTTGCTGCGATAGTGTGAGGAGAGCTGCTAACTCTCTGTAATTCCAGGCAAAGGCAAAAGGAATCACGAGAGAAAGGACTGGGGTCGCTCCAATGGGCCCCCTGCGCCAAGCGCAGAAACCCATACCTTGCCAGAATAGCAAGTGTATGTGCCTGAAACTGAAAGGTTATGTACAACCCGTGTCCTCTGCTGGAAACAAGTCATTTCGAGACTTTCGCGGGCAAGGCACGTTAAATACGATAACTCACTCACTCACTCAGAGGTTCCACTGTAATTTATATTGTATTAGTAATTTTATTTAATCTTCTTAATTTTTGTATTTTATTTTGATTGTTATTTTATGATGGATATTACAAAGTAAAATATAGTCTTTTTGAATCTTACATACTATTTAAGCTTTAAATATTTCCATTTCATTTTTTAAGCAAGTTTGCAATAGGCTAAGTTTTAGGGAAGCACCCGTATTGTGTATTTATATATATTTTAGTATCTTTGCATTACAGTTTCAAAAGAAGTTCGTAGGACGACCAGTTATTTTGGCTGGCTGGTCAGTTGGAGCCCTTTTGTCATGTCAGGTATTGTCAAATGATATTGTTTCATTGTGTTCTATTGGAGTTTCTCCGTTGAGTCAAGTAGTGTCATTTATTTCGTTATTCTATTGTCATAATGACGTTTTATTGCTCTACTGGAGTTCTTATGTCAATCATTATAAAATGTGTTATTGTGTGATTGTTTTATTTGCGTTCGTTTGTCGTGTCAGATATTATCATGTTTTTGTTTTTATGTTATGTTTTATGTGTTTTATCAATCAGGGGTCAATACTCTTCGTAATTTAGTAGAAAATGACATGGGAATAAAATTCAAGCTTTTTCGCATTAGAGGAAAATTTAAAGTCTGGGGAAGAAATTCAAAAGGTCTTAAGCCTAACAAATAACAGGAGAAAAGATTCAAAATCTGAGTTGAGTATTGACCCCTGTTGTCTATAATAAATATTTGTATGAATTAATCACAGTGATTGGAAAATGTTTTGGGTTACTTGGTAGATCAATGCCTGAGAGTGTTGTGCTCGTTCATTTTTAGATTGGAACTCTTGAGAACGTTGCTGGAATAATTTGTCTTGGATATCCATCTTATGGGGTAGATGGAATACGAGAGGTAGGCAGTATATTTATTTACACTTTTTCTTTGAAGAGGTTATATAGTCATTGCATTTCTTTGAAATATAACAGCATCATTTCATGGGGAAATATTATATGTAATGTCGAGTAAGGAACATACGGGAAGCTGGAAAAAGCAAAGTGGATCGGTTATAATTATCAAACTAAATGAGCAGGGGCTGGAGTTAGCGGAGAGGGCTGAAATTAGTTTTTAATGTTTCTGTTTCTTTTGACAAGCAAAAAAATTACGACAGCATCCGTAAGGGACCTGTCATTAATTATGGCAAGGGGGATTGGAGGAGAAGTCTTTAGAAGCTTGTAATTTTTCTGCAAAACGTTTCACCAGTAAAGAGAAAAACCTTCGAAAAAAGTGACTGACAAGGAGGGTCCTCAGCTTATTTGTTAGATATTAGGGGATCTTAAGGTTACTGTACCCCTTCAGACGAAAAAAAATGGATTTTTTGTTTTTACCATAAAATTGGCGGGAAAAGTACTTACTCAGATCAAATCCGACCCACTTGACCACAGAGTTAATACGCACACTTTTGTGG
>JAYJMH010066747.1:0-11579 GCA_036873815.1 Phacellophora camtschatica | reverse complement strand
TTGAGAAAATGGCAAGACGACCAAAATTTTACTGAAAAGCTGAAGCCCAAAAACATCACAATCTCCTGCCATTTTAATTTTTGGACACTTTTGGCCAACAAAAAAATACTACTTGCTTCAATTTCTCTTCGGTACCAACCCCTGGCTAAATACTGAACGGTCCCTAATTTACCATAATTCATTGAAAACCCTAGCTTTTTGAGCCCAGAAAATTGACACGAAGAGCCCATACTCATGATAAAAAATCAAACAGCACAGCTACATTCCGCTGCGTCAGGTCTGGCCTTTTCAATCTTATATTCCTATCCTTCTTCCGTGTTCTTTTCTTTGGCTTCCATAGCCCCTCCTACGGCCTCCTAGACCTATTTCCGACCTAGGACCTAAAAACTTTACAATAACCGTTATACGTGATTAATAATAGATATATACTTTCAAATTCTTCTTGTTTTTATTTCCTTCTTGTAAATTCTCGATGAAATCATTTTCGATTAAATATTTGTAACTTGATACTGTATTTTTAAACTAGACATCTTTAATATGTTCAATTTTTAGTAGGCATTGAATTTTTACAGCAGTTTTTATGCATGCTTGCTCATCAACCCCTATTATTGTTTATTCCTTCAATTGTGTGGGTTTTATTTTCAATTTTGATTTTTTTAATCAAATTTAGAAATTTTTAACAACTTCTTAACAACTTCTTTGCTTTGATTTGAGAATTCCAACAATGCTGACTGCAATTTTCAAGTGACCGCAAACATCCAACAAAAGGGTGACGATGTACGTGCACGTCCATTGGGCGACGGGGGAGTTTATTTCTATTCGTTGAAAAGCAATTAAACACCATTCTGAACCAATTTATTCACAATTAGGTTGTTGTTGATGGTCCTCTTTCTTCTGTCTTTCAGTAATTAATTATCTAAAGTTGTCAGCATAAAATTTACAATTGCCCACGCATCTTGGAAATTTACAATTAACCGCTAATCCTACCCACTTCTTAGAAACATTGGTGAAAGATTGCGGAGACTGGCCTAGCATACAACGGAGAACTGACCACTGATCTCGAACTGACGAACACAAACGTGGCGTGGTGCAAGCGGTGATTTCAATTTCGTTTCTACAAACGAACTTCGCTTATGGTTCGTTCTTAACGTTTTCGTGACATGCGAGAATAAAAGCTCAAAAGCCGATGTGTCAAATGGCTGCAGATAGAAGTAATTGCTCAGAAGATAGTGATGTTAGAAGCAAGGGTTTGCAAGAGAAAAGTATGTCAACAAAAAAACCAGTTGAAACTGCAGAGCATATGAATGGCGAACCTCCTTCGTTGCCAAAACACTCTGAGCCGCCGTTAACGTGAGTTTCTAATAATACGGTCAAATTAGAGTTTGTAACTACATTTAGGTGGGTATCAAAATCAAATGTTATGTAGGAAAAATCTGATGATTTCACAAGTCAATGAAATTTAATCCAGTTGCCAGTGTGGTGTCGTCATGCCTTGTCAATGCATGCTGGGCCATTGATTTGTTCTTCGACTTGTTTGTTGGTTCGTTGCAAATGATCAACATTTTTAGACTTTTGCCTATTTTGCGACTATTTCTTGCGAGTATTAATAGATTTTATTATACACATGTGCAATAATTCTCGTATACTCAAATAATTCTTGTTCTTCCACCTCTGTTTCAAATTTCAGACAAAAAAATTATTATTCTTTTAGGCCTGCATCCCTTGTAATTATTAAATAAGTAAGTTTTAATTGCCACAGAATTAAAAGTTACAATTTAAATGTTTACAATTAAAAATTTTACGAAATAAAATGATAAAATTTTACACAATTTGTATATAATAGTAAAAATGAATAAGAAATGAATACATAAAAACAAATTAAAAAACACACACACTCCTAAACTGTGAGTGACAGGGATATCACTGAAAGATCAAAAAGACTTTGATAGAGATAGTGGTCCCCTTTTTAAAGGTATGTCGTGAACAAAAATAAAAATAATAGAATAGAATAATGATCCTAAATGCATTAATGATTGTGATAAATTATAGACATATCGTTTGTATTGAATATTATTAATTGTAGATAGAAAAACTGTCATATTTTTTGTGTACAATTTGTATGAAACTATTTTTGATTTTATGTTTAAAAGTATTATTGTTTGCGGATTTTAGATCCGAGGATAATTGGTTCCACAACTTAGACCCTAGGTAAGATGAACATTTTTGACCCGAGTTACTTTTATGTAAGGGGAGATTTAACTTGTCTTTTGATCTTTGAGTGGCACAGCTCTGATCAGCAGAGTGGAACATTTCTGAAGAATAGGCTAGTGAGACGTTCTCGAAGAATTTGAAAACACTTGTACATATACATTGCTCAAACCTTTCTTTTGTTGGAAGCCAGTTGATTTTTTGAAAATCTTTGGCCCCCAAGTGTGTAGTATTTTTCAAATTTAAACAGAAACATAAACACTTATTTTGTGCTGTTTGGTTTTTTTTTGGATAGTCTGCTTTTGACAGGGTACCATGCAGAACATGCATAATAAAAATGAGGCTGAATAAGGGCATTCAAGAGTAATCTACGGAGGCTGTCATTTAGGAAAGTTTGTTTTCTGTAGAGAAATGCAAGTCTGCCATTTATCTTCCCAAGTATTTTTGTCACCATTGGCTCTACAGAAAAGCTCTTATCTAGAATGCATCCGAGATATGTAACTTGTGAGTGTTGTTTGATGTGGATGTCCTTCCTATTTATGTATAGTTCGTTTATGTTCTTGTTCTTATTGCGTGCAAAAAGAATACTTTTTGTTTTATCCTCACCAAAGTGAATACTTAGCTTATTTTCTATAAACCAGCCACAGTGAGAATTGAAATTTCTATTTAAGCTCTCCTCTATTTTTTCAATATTTTTCTCCCTTAATATTAGACAAAAATCATTGGCGTACAAAAGTAGTTCCACTGCCTGTGGCATTATTGTGAAATTTTATGATTCAACTTCTGATTTAAGAAAATCAAACTCTAAATTGGGAACTGCAATTTATAAATTTGTTTCTTTCAAAATTCGCCAACATTAAATAAACATAATAATGATGTTTTATTTACTTAAATATTCTTCAAAATATTCAAAGAAAAAAAATATATAAAATGATTATTGTCCAAATTCGTCTAATATAATAGTCCAGAAAAAAGATCAAACTTCTTTTGGTTGGAAATTTCATTTCTTAAACCTTCCTCAATTGATATAGTTATATCATATCAACGAAATACAATTTAGAATATGTTTTGTTTTATTTTTTTTGTTTTACTTTTTTTTTTAAGTATGGTGCATTCAAATAGTTGCAATTTTTTTCATTTCGACTTGTCTACCTACTAATCTTTTTAGACATAGTTTTGTGATATAATTATATTTTTTTCTTGACCTACAACTAATAGTGAAATGATCTCTTTGACCTGATCAATGGAAATTCCCTGATGAGAGGAAGAAAAACCTTAGTTAATGTTTAATGTTTATTATTTTTTCAAGTGACATGGAAGCCATTTTGTTGACATCATGTTAACATGAGGAGAAAATTGTTTTTTCATATTTCAATTAATTTAAAAAGGGTTAACCCTGCAATCCAAAGATTGGTTTTCAAAGGCCCTTCATTTAAAAATTACAATTTAAATAGATAGATAGCTATAAAATGCCAAACCTATAATTTGCAATAAAAACCTTAATAAATAAATAATTAATAAATAAATAATAATAATAAATTCATGAATAAAATATTAATAATAATTTTTAAATACCTAAACTAAGAGATTAAATTGATAATTTGAAGCTGTTTATGGAAGATGCCTTTTGGACTCAGCTGAGAGGCTATTCCACAATTTGGCTCCTCTGAAAGAAAAACATTTTTGTCTGTTAGTGGAATTTTTCTTTGGTATAAAGGTCAGTCATGGTGCTTGTTAATTTTTGATGAATGTGTCACACAAGCACCCATGGTGAACATGTCACACAAAATAAAAAAAATAGAAGAAAAATTAAGAAAAAAAGTTTGTCAAACATGTATATAAACGTTTTTGCAAATGTAATGCTTATGAAAATTTTTTTTCTATTTTTAATTTTTTTTATTGTTATTAAAAACCTATAAAACAAATGTTACATTTTATGACTTTTCTGCATTAGAAAATATAATGCAAAAATGATTTTGAACCAAAATCTAACCATGAAGTCCAGCTACATGTTTGTAGTTTTCTTTTGAAAATTTTTGTTGCTTGCCTGAAGTGAAAGACACATTTGGCAGCCATCTGGGAGGGAAATGTATTTGGTTTCTTCTTGGTTAGACTTTTCATGAGTTTTCTTTTTATTATAATTTTGCAAGAAATTTCTAAGCAACACATGCTTCCTCTTGTTTCTGTTTCCAAACAGAATGAAAAAATCAAGGTGAAAGGTCTGTGACTGATTTGTTAGAATTCCAAAACCACAGCAAAAAAATGTGATGATTTTGATGCGTTCACAGCTAGCAATGCTTAGCTCCTGAGTAAAAATTTAGCAAAATCTATGTGCTTTCATATTTACCAAAAATATAATTTCAAAGTATTCCAGCCATGGCATGAACAAGCACCGGATCTTGGCCTTTCAAATGCAATGTCATTCAAATATTTCCAATAATTGATTAGGGCCAGCCCCAAACAATTTTGGAACCCCAGGTGGTGTTACGAAAAAATTGGCAAGAAGAATTAGAAATTTTCCAGTAAACAATTAGGTCAGCTTTGCCAACTGAATTGCAGATAGATGAAATTTCAGAATAAGGCTTTGCATTCCCAGGGGCTATGCACCCCCACACCCGCAATGAGGTGGCCCTGTATTGGATTGAAGGCTGATAAATTATTAAATTCCCTTTTTAATCAAGGAAATACAATTTTGATGGTATATTATAATTTATGATGATATGTGAATGGTTATGTACATTTTGACTTTTTGAAATTTTTTTTTTTCTTCACAGGGTTATGGAAAATTATTTACTTGCACATTTTTTCTTTATATTTGCTGCTAGCTTTATACTTGGTGTCATATTTCTGCACTCATCTTTAACATTTTGGTCATGGCAGGTATTTGAATTTGATTTATATGCTTGTATTATGTTATTTTAGCTTTGCAGGTGTCAAAATATTGTTATACAATCAAGTGGGCTGAAAAATTTCTTTAATTAAACCATTTCACATTAAAAAATGCTATATGTGGTTTTCATTAAAAATGCTATATGTGGTTTTCAATGTTTTTAATTTTAAAAAATTTGACATGACTGTTGGCATTTTCCTATAGCTAATATTAAACCTCACATAGCTAATAACCTCACATAGCTAAAAACCTCACATAGCTAAAAACCTCACATAGCTAAAAACCTCAATCATTGGAATCTACTCAGTAACATAATTTGTGGTTCCTGCCAAATATGTTTAATTACATTTTACAGCACACCCCTTATTTTAATAACTTTTTATCACTACTTTCTATCCTGCATTGCCATGTGATTTTCTATCTAAAAACAACATATCATAGATAACAAATTATCTCACAGTTCCAAGGAATTCTCCATGCAGTGAAACTTCTTAGATTTCCAATTGATTCCAAAACGAAAATTATGTTTGCTCAGCAAGGTGCAGCGGGTGGAGGAATTTTGTAAAACAAAGTATTCAAGAAAGTGATTTTTTAAACAGTTTGTTTTTGATATTTAATTTTCCTTACCCACAGCTGGTTAAGTAATAAATTTTTCTGAAATATTCTTATATTCTATGTCAAGGGTAGACATTTTTAATTTTAGGGGCAATAGTAGATGTTGCCAGGGGAATTTTTTAAAAACAGTCTGTTTTTGATAATTTAATCTTCTTTACCATTGTCTAACCAAGAAATTATTTTTGAATATCAACGCTGCTCTCTAATTTGAGTTTCTTAAATTTTCTTCAGAATTTAATATTAAGAATAACTGTTGCCAGGGTTTTTAAACAAATACAATTGGTTTTTGGTAATTTATTCTTCTCAACCACAACTGCTAAAAATGTAATTAATAAAATTAAATAACCTAATGATTAATATATATATATACTGTATATATTTATATCTGCATTCTAACTTGACTTTCTTGAATTTTCTTCAGGTGAAAGATGAACCCAACATCTACACAGGCCAAGCCGAAACTGCAGATATATTTCCTTATCAGCCACAAATGAAGGCTTCAAATCATGCACATGATACTTACGAAGACATCTTATCAGCTGTAATCAGCCCAAACATGACTGTATCACTGACGAGGTAGCATGAAAGCATTTTATTTCGAAGCAGTTTGCAGGAAACATAGTAAATGCTATATTTATTTATCAAGGCACATAATAATTTTGGATTATGTTGAAAACGACTCCACCACGTGTCATTAAGTAATTTCATTGAAATGAACTATACCACATTAGAAATATTTCTTAAACTGTAGGAAAATGGCTGGCTGAACTTTTTTTAGTATTGCATTTCTAGCGCAAGAGTGGTATATAGAATTTTGAAGAGTTTATAAGAATTTAAAGAGTTGTTTTCCAAGTTTGGAAAGATATGTTCAAATGTTTGGCACAGAGCTGGCTGACGACCAAAGTGCTAAATTAAGTATTTATGGGGTGACAGCATTTTGTGTTTGTTCAGTATACTTGTTTTTAGTTGCTTTTTCGCAGCTTGTTTGTTAAATGTTGAATGTAAAATATTTTGGCTAGGCCTAAGGATATGATGCTTTGCAATGTATACTGCTCAAAATTAAATGTTGAAATTATCTAGCTTAAATGTCGTTTCAGTAATTTATCTTAATCTTTCTCAGTCCATGCCAGGATGGCAACAGGAAGCTAAAATCTATCAAGCTAAATAGAGGGGTTAGCACTCGCCAACAAACATGATTCTAATAAACTTTGTGAAATCATGGAGATTAACTTAATTCGTTTTAACACGTTTTAACACGTATTAACACGTTTTAACACAAACATTAACATGGTTTTCGTTTTTTAACAATGGATCATTATTCTGAAACACAAAAAACAATTAGTTGTGTTGATTCTCCCCCATGTGAATAGGTTAAGATAAATATTTTGAAGCAATTATGGGTCATCAAATTATTGTGTTTTTGGGATTGTTTAGGGCGTTTCAGTTTTTTAAAGGGATGTGTTCTAAAATGGTTTCTTTGGTCTTTTTCCTTGCAACCATATGCATCAGGGAAAATGGTGGGAAAAGCTTACTCTAATTTGAGGCACATGTTTGTGCTGGGTGTACCCCCTGTAATATTATCATTGCATAGGCACTACCTACAATACATAACTATAGCATCTAACAACACAACATGTTTAACTAAAATACTAGTAATATTTAGGAATGTTTTCCTATTGTACAGGGAATGTTTGGGCATTGTTTGGGCTAAAAGCCTCCATAGAACCCTGTCTAAAACAGAAATTGTGCAAACATAATTAGAAACCAAAAATTTTGCAGATCAATTGAAGGGAGTTTAGCCCACTCATTCTGTATGGGTCCCTGACGAAGAGAGCTAACACATGGAAGCACTCGTAATTTCAAGGCAATACCTCTTAAGAACTCTCGGGATTGTTCGTCTACTGACTTGAAAATTAACATCTGTAAGAACCGATTGCTTTTTGCTTGTTTTTCTGGCATGGTAACTTTCAACATGTGGGAAAGCTTCTTTTGCAAATTAGAGATGTATTTGATTGCTTAATTTTTCTCGTTGTCATTACAGTATTTGACGTAATTAGAATTAAGTTGCTATGAAATTAAAGCTTTTTGAATTTTTTCTATAATTTTTAGGAGTGGGTAATTATATTGTCTTGCAATTGTACCAAACTATCACTCCACGCTTTACAGATATTAATCTTTTTCATCACGTGCAAAAGCTGGTTTTCGGGAGACACTTGAAAAACTGAAATGTTTGTAGTAAATAAAAAGCACTTTTCCACTGGGACAGTCTAATAAAATACTATAATTTTTCCACTTTTCCACTGGGACAGTCTGATAAAATACTAGAAGTCTACTAGAAAGTCTTTTCCACTGGGACAGTCTAATAAAATACTAAAAGTTTTCCACTTTTTCACTGGGACAGTCTACTAAAATACTAGAAGTTTTCCACTGGGACAGTCTGATAAAATACTAGAAATTTTCTACTTTTTCACTGGGACAGTCTAATAAAATACTAGAAGTTTTCCACTTTTTCACTGGGACAGTCTGATAAAATACTAGAAGTTTTCCACTTTTCCACTGGGACAGTCTACTAAAATACTAGAAGTTTTCCACTTTTCCACTGGGACAGTCTAATAAAATACTAAAAGTTTTCCACTTTTCCACTGGGACAGTCTAATAAAATACTAGAAGTTTTCCATATGCCTCAGCAATTTTCCATATGCTAGTTGAAAATAAAGGTGTTTCAAGTTTGTCATACTTCATACTTCAATGATAAGGAGTTGCATTCAAGTTACCACCTCGTCATTGCCAAAAGTAAGAGAAGTGATGGCGGCAGAACATAAAAAATTGGTCTAAAATGGGAAAGATTTATCTGCTCTCTGGCCCCAAATAAACGCGGAGGACGTTTACTTCTATTTGGTTTTTCCAGACGCCCTGACTTTTTTTCTTATGTTAACTTTTGAACTTCTGACTTGAAATCCACATATGAACGAAAAGTCTCTTTCTTGCAAGCATACCCACAGCTATGTATGTATATGCGTATCCTTTGCCACAATAAGTATTTACAAGTTTTGTAATATAAAAATAGATGCAATACAATACTTAATGTTAAAAACATAAAGATAAAACCCCTAATTACAGTAGCAGGGATAACATTAAAAATGGTCCCCTTAGAGGCGCTGTATAACGGAAAATACAGAGCTGCTCGTGTGTTTTCAATACCAAAACGGTTCTTAGTAGAAGACGTATATGTCATCTTCCTCTTTCTGTATATTTTGGAAAAAGTTCTCTTTGATTTTATGTTTGAATGTATTAATATTGCTTGTTGATTTCAACTCAGATGAAAGACTATTCCATGTTTTGGGCCCTAGATAAGATAGGCTTTTTTGCCCAGTATTACTTTTGCTGAATGGAAATTTGAACTTGGACCTTCGCGTTGTTAGGCCCTGGTTGCCTGGACGGAATATCTCAGCACTGTACGCCGGGGCAGTTCCTTTGAAAAATTTCATTATGTTGACACAGTCACATTGATCAATCCTGTTCTTCGTGGGGAGCCAATTTATAGCCTTGAATTCTGTGACCCCAATATGTGCTGTGTTTTTCGTCTGGATTTTTTTGGACAGCCTCTTATTCAACCCTGGATACCATGAAGTGCATGCATAATCAAAATGAGGTTGAATAACCTTCGAAGGGACTTATCCAGGTAGTTTTTGCTTCATTTTCATAAATCTTAGCTTGCAATTTATTGTTCCAAGCATCGTAGCTGCCATTGATTCCCCAGAGAGATTTTCATCTAGAACACATCCCAGATATGTGACCATTGAATCTTGTTTAACCTTTATATCGCCCCTCCTGATGTTCAACTTTTTCAGGTTCTTGCATATTTTTTTTAATTAAGAGAATGGATTTAGTTTTGTCCTCTCCAAAGTGAATGCTTAGTTTGGTTTCTACAAACCAATCACAGAGAGAATTGAAATTTCTATTCAAGTTGCTCTCTATTTGCTTAATGTTTTTGTCTCTAAAAATTAAGCAAGAATCATCTGCATATAGAAGCAGGTCACAGTCGACCGCTCGTGCCATGTCATTCACGTAAAGAAGGAATATGAGTGGACCAAGAATTGACCCCTGAGGGACCCCGCATGACTGATTACCATGATTTGTGTATTCTTTTTCTATGTTGACAGTAAATGATCGATCCTGAAGGTAAGATTTAAACCACAAAATGGCAGATTTACTAAAGCCAAGGTATGCCATTTTATCCAGGAAAATGTTATGGTCAATTGTATCAAAAGCTTTTTGAGGGTCAATCAAGGTCGTGCCTGTAAACATCCCAGTCTCAAATCATTGAGGATCTTATCACTCAAGTAAGATAAGCAGGTATCCGTTGAGTGATGAGCACGGAAACCAGATTGGTATCTATACAATATTTTCTTTTCATCAAGGTACTTTTGTACTTGACCATGGATGATTTTTTAAATGATTTTCAAGAGTTGCGGAAGCAAAGAAATTGGTCGATAGTTTTTGGCATCATCTTTCGATCCATTTTAAAAAAGTGGTTTTAGTTTCGCTTGTTTGCAACCATCAGGAAACTCGGATTGTAGGATTGAGAGATTACATAATTCGGTTATCGGCTAAGCTAAAGCAGTTGCACCGTCTTTGAGGAATTTCCCTGCAATATTATCCAAACCTGTTGTTTTAAGGGGTTTATTTCTTCTAAGAGTTTGAGGACGTTTTCAGAGGACGTGGGAAGCAGTGAAAATGATTCAGAAAGATTCATGTGTTGGTAGTACTTTCGAACATTGTCTAGTCTATATGGGGATGGTTTAAGTTTCTTTACTAAATCTGGAGCTAGATTTGAAAAAAATTCCTTAAAAATTTCGGCATTGGTTTTATTATCGAAAGATGGTTTGCCCTTATAATTTAAGCAAATTTTAGAGGGCAAGTTGTTTCCTGATGACAATCCGAGAGATTTTTAGACACTTCCTTAAATCTTTAGGTTTTCCTATGTTCTCATTTATTTTTCCAACGATGAAGGATTTTTTCTTCTTTTTGATTAAATTTTGAAAAAATTCTTTAAAATTTCCTTGGTGGAAACAACAAAATGAAATTGTTTCTGTCGTTCCTGTTAATTTCTTTCTTCAAGATAATTTTGAAGACAAATGCTTTCTATAACTGTTGCAGATTGATGATGGCATTACCTACTTACCTGTCCTAAATGTTTCTTCAAAATATTTACAAATTGAAATACCTTCTTCTCGTTGTTTAAAAAATTTCCTTGGTGGAAACGATAAAATAAAATTGTTTCTGTTGTTGCTGTTAATCTCTTTCCTCAAGAAACTTTTGAGGACAAATGCCTTTTATAACTATAACAGTATCTATTTACCTTTCCACGATGCATCTTCAAAATAGCTTACGATTAAAATACTGTACATTGTTTAAAAAGTTTCTTGGCAGAAACAATAAAAAAATTGTTTGTTGCTCTTCATAATTTCTTCCACCAAAATGATTTTGTCAACAAACCCTTCTATAACTATTCCAAATAGCTGATAACGATTCCTATTTATCTGTTACTTCAAAATAGCTTACAATTAATTGTTTATTTTGCTCTTTTTAATTTCTTCAACCTAAATTCATTTGTCAACTTATTTATCTATAACTGTTGCAGATAGCTGATAACAAATGCCTTTTCTTTACAATAGTTAGTTTTTTCGTTGTTAACAAAAGTTTAGAAATAGGCCATTCAACAATTTAAGCTTCGAAATATTATCATGCTGGCCTAATGATCTCACAAGATTTTTATCATAAATAGTGTCAGCAACAAAAAAGGCAGAATTTGTAATAATACATTGAAATGGACACGCCAATTTCAAAGCGATTAGCCATTCAA
>JAYJMH010066736.1:0-11581 GCA_036873815.1 Phacellophora camtschatica | reverse complement strand
TACGTAAGGGGAGGTATAGCCTGTCTTTCGATCTTCGAGTGGAACGGCTCTGATCGGCTGCTGGCTTGAACATTTCTTTATAATTTAATAGTCACAATATTAAACTTTGTTAAGCTGGATATTAAATTGTTGCATTTTCAGTTATACGTAGCCTACAAAACAACTTTTATTTTTACTTTGAGTTTTTTAAATCTTACAGAAGAATGATTGCCCTCATCGGATGATACGGTGTATGTTTTGTGAAATGGACCTAAAGTATCTTGACATGTTTGACCATAAAGAAGCTTGTGGGAGCAAAACAGAAAAATGCAGCAATTGTGGAAAATATGTTATGTTGAAAAATCTTGATACTCATGTCTGTAACTCGTCATTGTCTGCTCATCAACACCTTCAAGAGAATAGAAGAATGGGATACGACAATCATCAAGATGGTGTTTCTGACGAGTTTTTTGACAGCTCTTTTACAATCACTGCTGATGCATCAATGCGCCAACTTATTCCAGATTATGTGTCTAATTTTCTTGGAAATATTGAAGCAAATTCAGAATCTTTTCCAGTTGATCAAAGTACAAGGTTAAAGCCTTGTGAAAGAAATCCTGTCTCCAAAGAGCAATCATTGAAAAATTCCCGAAGTAAGACAGATGGGGAATTAGGATTTAGAAAGCCTAGACGTTCCAAAAAGAATCTTGGTGTTGCTGGTAGAGTTCCAAGCAAAATCACAGACACTGAAGAGCATGTTTCAAAGGATCTGAAAGATTTAGATTTAGATGATAGGTCAAGCATGAAAAACGAACATCTTCCAAGAAGACAAAGGAAATCGCCAAAGGTTCCATTTGAAAATGACAAAATGAAACATAGTCACATTACGACAACAAGAAAAGTTGTAAATGATGACATGACCGTAAGCAGTGGCTTCGCAGGATTTGGTATTTCCGGTAAAGGACTTGCTGTGGGACAATTGCCGAAAAAGAAAGTGTTTGCAGATGGAACGGCAATTGATCTTGAAAAAGACGAAAAACCTTCAAAGCTTAGTTTGAATAACAGGAATATTGATAAAAATAATAAACCAACTTTCAAATCAACTAAAGCTACAGGCACAGCTGCACAATTTGTCCATCCTATGGATATAGAAGGTGAGCAAGAAATATTTATCACTTCTTTGTCTTCATTATATTTATACCTTGTTTAAAATGTTCTTTTCGATGTTTCTGAAAAATATGTATTTTTTCATTCATTTCTAGACTAGTGTCTACTGAGGTAATGACTAAAGCCAGTTGCAATCTTTTCATACCTGTAGATTATCAACAATTATTTATTTATATTTACAGTGTCTCATTGCGACGAAAAAACAAATAAAGAAATAAAAAAGCAAATAGAAATTGAAGATGATAACTGTGAGCTGCCATGTGAACTGTGTGATTTACTTTTTCCTATTGACAGTTTACAAATTCATCAGGTAATTTATACTTTTGTCATTTTTTGAATACTAAAATGTGTTTTATCTGTTACCTTTTAACTGCTTGTCAGGTTTTAAATGCTTGTCAGACACAAAGTTCCCCAACAAAGTTTTGAATGATCAATAATCAAAAATTAAGTATTAAGTAAAAAGCGAAGACAATTTGCATGAAATTATTGAGGACTTAATTTTCTGTTGATATATTTTATGAATCTTTTAAAATAATCATGTTTATGTTTTTTAGGAGTACTGTCTTCAGTCACAACAGGACGCTTTAACAAATTATCGTAATCCAAACTGTAAACTCGAAACAACAAAAACAGAAGCCTGTATGTACCAAACCTATTATGACAGCAAACCAGAAAATTGTATGTACCTTACCTTGTATGTACTGTATGTACCTTGTGTCTTGTAATCCTGTATATCATTTATATCATTTATGTAGACTTGCCTATAAAATTTAATTACATCTTTTGCAGCTTTGTCATCCGAACAACTGTCCATTCCTTGCGAATTCTGCCAGGAGGCATTTTCTTTTGAAAGCATATTTCAGCACCAGGTGAGCAATAATGAAATTATCGGCAATGTTGATTTTCATGAAGAGGTAGGTATGGGAGCCTTATTATTACTTTAATTGCTACCTAATTTTCTTATTTGCCTCACGTACCCTTATTAACATCCTGTGAAACGATTCTGGGCGTGACACAATTGGGCATCTCTATCACGCAACATCGGGGTCAAAAATGAGTCTTGGCAATGGTTCGGTATCGTAGAAATTTGCGACCACGATCTCTAGAGGTGATCACTGTAAAATACCACCATGAACTCTAGAGTTCGGTACCGAAGTAACAACCACGCCACATTGAGCGAGTTCGTCGTGGTACCCTCGTTTTCAATCTACGCCACATTTAGCGAGCACATGGCATTCCGTTCAATACTGGGCACTTTGCATGCACACTTGTGTGCTGTTTTGAACTTTGTGCTGTTTCCAGGGTCGTTTGCTTCACAACAACTTTGGGGCGAGTGGCGTGGTATGTGGCATAGCGCAAGCGGGGCCTTATTCTTCTTGGATTTGGTCTGCCTTTGGATTATTATTATTATTATTATTATTATTATATTATTATTATGCTTTATTTCTTTACTTTTAGCCGTATTGTGATATGAATCCGCAAAAACATACTGCTGACGATTCAATGGATTTATGCAGAAATAGGAGTGACGTACCATCAGGATGGAATTTGCTCCATGGTCAAAACTGGGCGTCAGGTGAAATGGTAGACAGTGATCACGATGAATCTATTGACTGAAAATAAACGTGAAGTAACTTTCGTAGACTTTTAATGACTTATTTTAAATAATAAATTGCTGATGTACTTTAATTTACAATTAAGTTTCAAAGATTGGTTGTCACCTTTTTTCAAAAACCTCAGATTTTCAAAAATAACATTCATTTTAAGATTTTTTTGGCCAACAGGATAATTAGTTTATTTGTTATTGTTTGAATGGCGATCGTCATTAAAACTGGTTGATTTTCAGTAAATTAAAACTTAAATCTTTTCTTGGAAATTGTTAGATAAAGCATACATTTTTAGGCGAAAACAAAGCTACTGTTAAATGACCCAATCATGGCACGAAAAAGCACCTGTTTGACCAAAACCCAATAAATAGTTCTATGAATATTAGAATAATTGATTCTTTTTTAGGCTTTTTAGAAATTTCTTAGTTTCATATCAGCTGTGAATAAAAATTATTTTCTAAATATTCACGAAGTGAAAATGTACAAACTTTAGGAAATAATTTTATTGAAACCAAACACAATTTTAAATGCAAAATTCGGAAATGAATTACTGTGATTAGAATTTTAATAATATACCTAAATATTCACTTGACGATTAACATGTAGATTGTGTTAAATATTTTATTGTTTAAATTGACGTGGTTTTTTATGCTCAGGAACTTTTTCTCGTTTTCGCATTAATTTTTTTTAAAAACCTCATCATTAAATTTTCTGTGACATATAAGTGGATTGTTTATGCAATTAACTACCCCAGGTGTTTAAGAACCCCTATTTCCAACAAAATAGTAGAAAGGTATTATAATTTTGAATAATAAAAATAAGATATTTAGACTCGCGACTCTTCAACTTAGCTAACGACATCTTGCACTTGAGAATTTTGGATGAAAACGAGACTTTTTGAAATTAAACGTTTTTTAGCTAACATGGTAAGGTTATCGCCTTCCTTTTAGGATGGGAACACGGTTTTCTGAATTGGGAGTTTTTCGGTTAAAATTGTTAGGTTATAGCCTTAATTTTTGATAAAAATGAAGCTTTTTTGAAATTGGATTTTTTTTCCGCAAAAATGGTAACGTTTTGGATGAATCTGAGACTTTTTGATATTGAAATTTTTCGGCTAAAATAGTTAGGTTATAGACTTACTGTTTGGATAAGAACAAGGTTTTTTGCAATTGGGAGTTTTTTGGCTAAAATTGTTGTGTAATAGCCTTATTTTTAGATGAAAACGAGGCTTTTTGAAATTAGAAGTTTTTTCTGCTAAAATGGCAAGGACAAAGCCTTACTATGGATGAATACGGGTATTTTACAAATTGAAAGTTTCTCGGCTAAAATGGTAAGGTTATATCCTTACTTTTTCGGTGAAAACGAGGCCTTTTAAAATTGGAAGCCTTCCTGCTATACTTTCTTTCCTAGCCTTACTTTCGATGAAAACGATTATTTTACAAATTGAAAGTTTCTCGGCTAAAATGGTAAGGTTATAGCCTTACTTTTGGATAAAAACGAAAACTTTCGAAGTTGGAAGCTTTCCGGATAATACTGCGAGGTTATAGCCTTACTTTGAGATAAGTACAAGGCTTTTCTGAATTGGTAGTTTCTCGGTTAAAATGGCTAGGTTTTAGCTTTTTGATAAAAACAGGCTTTTAAAAATTGAATTTTTTCTGCTAAAATGAAAAGGTTTTAGCCTTACTTTTTGATTAAAACAAGGCTTTTAAAAATTGGATGTAATTCTGCTAAAATAACAAGGATATAGCCTTACTTTTGATGAAAAGCAGGCTTTTCGAAATTGGACGTTTTTCGGCTAAAATGGCAAGGTTATTGCCTTGCTTTTGGATGAAAACAAGGCTTTTCAAAATTAGAATTTTTTTATTATCTTTATTCTCACTATGAATATGACTTAGATTGATTGACCCTTGCAGAGACTATCAAAGGCGGATACAGGTAAAAATCTGACTGATGCTCAGTGGATGAAGATGTGGTGAAACTTTTTTGGGGCCGCGGCTTGTTTTCCAATGTAAAAACGGCCACCCCATAATTTAAAAATACAAAAATAGGTCTGTCTTGAGCATCAGGAATAGAAGACAGTGATTGGCTTCGAATCGTTTTTTGAAACTGACTGATGCTCCCGCCAAAACTCATTTGATGACCCACTGAATTGGCATTTTTCCTGAAACGATGCGAACTTTGTATGTATCGAATTATTTTCTTGTATGATTGTATTGGTTTTAAGACTATGATTATGACTATGGCCTAATGAGCTTCCACGTATATAGAAATTTTTTCAAAATGATCATGAAGATTATGAGAAATTAAACAAAGAAAAATTGTAAAATCAGAAATTTTATGTTAAGAATTAACAACAAATATCAATCCCCTTTATAATAAAGAAATGAATAAGTCTAGTAAAGAAATCTAATATTAAAAATTAACTTTAAAAAAATACTGTTTGTATTTATATAAATATATCTGAAAATCGATTGATAAATACGATAAATTTCATTTCTTTACAATGCTTACTGAAAAAGAAGGCAGCACCTCATTTGCCTGAATAATATCGAGAGAAAAAACTGTCTGGTTTAAATAAGATGGTCAGGGGCAAGACTAAGGTAAATTGATTGATTGACTGGCTGATTGTAGTGGCTGATTGTAGTGGCTGATTGTAGTGGCTGATTGTAGTGGCTGGCTGGCTGGCTGGCTGGCTGGCTGGCTGGCTGGCTGATTGATTGAGGGCAAATAGGTTTGACTTGCAAGTTTTATGTTTCAGCTTGTAATTCAGGCTGCACAATCAAACATCAAACGCCAAGTTGACACTGTCGAATAGAACATTGCAAAGAGGATATTGCCAAGGACATTACCTGCCTTATAATTTATAATAGAATGAAAAATCACCTATGAAGTATTGTAATCAATTATTGTAATCACGAAAGTGGCATAGAAAATGTAGTAGGTCTGGTACTTGGTGGTCTATCGTTAATTGGTGGTCTATCGTTAATCTGACCGTTTGGCCTACTTGTAAAAGATGTATCCATACTGCTATCAATCATTTCGAACGAAGATTCACTTGTCTGTGCTGATTGGTCAAAATCTAAAACACGTTGGGAATTGTGCGTCTTGTGCGAAGCTGAATCGGGTCTCCATTCCTGCTCAAAACCAAATTGTCTGGTTCCAGTTCCTTTGATTTTGGCTGGGCTGCAAAAAAAGTTATAGCTGCTGCATTGAAATAATGTACAATCATATTATTACGACCTTATAAATATTAACAACTGATTTATATAACAAATTTAAAGAAAGCGATCTACAATGAACCATGATAGCATTGCATTTTCATTAATGGCAAATTGTCAACGGTACATTATATAATATTAAATAATATTTAAATCACGTATAATTATGATAACAATCATATTGTCTACATTAATATGCATATTCAATCATTACTTGATAAAGTAAAAGAAGCATAAAATCATATTGCTTGAAAAATTACATTCATTTAGAAAGACGTATTTAAATACCTGTTTCTGGTTATGAAAATTTAGTTTCAAATTATGAAAATTACAATCAGAAGGATAAAAGATGACAAAAATTGTTTTTGGAGAATATTTATTGAAAGACATAAGGCTCGGTCATCATGACAATGATTTTTATCATTAAATCAATGTTCTAAACCATGATAATTCAGAAATTTCTCAACTCCCTCGTCTGTTTTAAAATAGCTACAAATGTCAAAACGGACATTTGATTGAATTATTATCAAGATTTATTGGTGATTAAAAATTAATTATTTTGGGGTATATACACTACTCTATACTGTTTTTCTGAAGTAAAAGTTAACTAAAAAACGTTTCGACAACCACTACCCTTCTATTTAGCTGTTCAATAAGTAATGTGAGTAAGCTCCGTAAGAGAAGACAAGTTCACATAATTTCACATAATTAACCTCACATTCTAAAATGTCTACAAAGACATAAAACAATGGACATATGTAAATTTTAACATACAAAAATGCATTAACAAGAATGCATTAACAAGTGCAATTATCTGGGTGATATAGAATGTTGATAAAAGAGAATGTTGATAAAAGATATCTCATATGAGCTGCACTCTGATGCAATTTGGATTAAAATCTAATTTGAAAAATAGCTGGCTGGTGAGTTTGCAGAAAAAAGACACAAGACACAAGTAACTACGAACACAACAGGTTTTTCAAACGACAACAATACCTCTCAAAGTATTATGACAAACAATAAACAATATATTCTGAACATATAGCTTTTTGAGAAAATATAAATTTCTTATAAATTCATATATAATACACAATCAACTAGTCTCTGTATTAATGAAAGAGTTCTTGTTGCGTGTTTTACCTCAAAGGACTTGAAGTAGTACCACCTCGGGTGGTTCTTCTCGGAGATCTACAAATAAATAATTTAATTTTAATTTTTATAGTTACATTATTAAAAAAGTACAATGAAGCCAATGAAAAAATGTAAAACAAAACGAAACAAAGAAAAAATATATTGCACAAAATTCATCCAAAATACCTCAAGGAAAATTCGGGTGATCCATTGAATGTTTTATACAAGTCTTCTAATACTGAAGGTGCCACATATGTGAATCCCTTGAAAGTAACCAATCAAAAATAAAATCATTATAAAACTATTTTTATCATAATAATTATTATTCATTATCATCATCATATTAGGTCACACATGACCACTATGTGGCCTAATTAAATAGCACAATGTGGCCTAATTAAATAGCACAATGTGGCCTAATTAAACAGCACTATGTGGCCTAATTAAACAGCACTACATGACCTAATCAAACAGCACTATGTGGCCTAATTAAACAGCATTATGTGGCCTAATTAAACAACACTATGTTGCCTAATTAAACAGCATTATATGGCCTAATTAAACAGCACTATGTTGCCTAATTAAACAACACTATGTTGCCTAATTAAACAGCATTATATGGCCTAATTAAACAGCACTATGTGGCCTAATTAAACAGCACTATGTTGCCTAATTAAACAGCACTATGTGGCCTAATTCAACAAAATGTTGACTAAAACCCTTAAAGTCCATCTGGATATATTTCCAATGAACAACCAATTCTTATCTGAGTTAAACTTTTTAGAACGTAATACACACAAAAAAGACAAATTTCAAAAGATAGCTCCCTATGAAATATCTAAAATTTATAAAAAAAGTTATGTTTGCATTTACCTCTAGAAAATGAAATGTTTTAACCTATATAGGAATTAATGGGCCACATGGCCCTTCCTGGGATTAAATAGTTAAAAAATAAAAAAAAATTTGGTACCTGAAATATTTTGTTGACGCTTTCACTTAAAGTTGATTCACAAGGTGAATCAACTGGTGTTTGTTTGGTAAATCTCTGATCAAATTGACTCACATCTAGGTCACTTGTCTACAAATAAGCCAGTTACAATGTGTTATTTTTAATTATACAAATCCGACCCGTATATTATATCATAATTGAAGTACGTATGCTATGCAGCAGCATCAGCAACAAACAAACAAACAAAGCAAACTTTAAATTCTTGATTTTCAGAGAAAAAATGTATCTTTGATTCCTCTATTCTTTCATGTCTTATTGAGTGAACAGGAACTATTCTTGCTCAAAATTGTAGTTCTATAGAAAAACAAAAATTCTAGAAAATTTGCGTTGTTTATATTTAGAGAAATGTTTTCCCTTGTTGAATTGTAGATTTGAAAGGAGCGAAATTGACTGACTCGAAACTCATAACACTTTCGTTGTAAGGCCTAAAATGCCTCAATTGCAGCACTTTTTGTTTTCTCTGCAAAGAACGTTTTGGACATAATGGATATATCATCGCCGCTACATTTGCGTTTTTAATAATCAAGGTCACAACTTACTCGTATGTTATCAGGCTGTTTACGAGATGTGTTTACGAAAAGTTTCATATTCACATTTTTGCATAATAATTGCAAAACCCGTGTAAGGGTTTTTTGGGACACCTGGTACATGTTGAATTGGTGCATTTACCCTCCGAGTCATCTCTGAAAGGTCAAAATTAAACTAGACTTTCAAATTGAAAACCACCAAAACTTTGTTTTCCCAAATTTCCCTGCATAATCAATAACTAAATGATTCTGCAGCAAATAATTGCATTTATTTACAGTATCTTACAAATAAAATGCACTACCCCTCTTTCCTGATAAGCAAAAAAGGAAAAGAGGGTTCCGTTTTATTCCAACTAGGACCCTCTCAGGCCTATTAGTTTTGCACCCACGTGAGCCTGGAAGCAACAGAACAATACAGATTGCAATGAACATTTTGACCTAAACAAATGCTGCCTTCGTATTGAAAACACTTAAAAAATATATGAATACAAAGTTCTTGGCATATACAAAGACCAAGATTTTAAAGTTAAAAGAATGCTCTTTACAGATAACATGGTTGTCCGTTGCGGCAGAAAACAATTTTTTTGTAAAATACACATAATTTTGGCAATTTTTTAAGATACGAAAATTACGAAGCTCCAGGATGATTGTTTTTACTGTGAAATGATATATTATCCGGATCTCACGAATTTCGGAATACTGATGTAATAAAAGTATGAAAAACAAGTTCACCACAAATAATTGCATACATTTTATTGAAGTAAACTTCGTTGAATAGACTGAGCTAATTTTTTAGAAACTTTGAAACTCAAGACCAGTCCAACTTCAAAAGCAAATATCAGATCATCGCAAATTTTTTGAGATATGTGACTCACGTTGGCAAAGTAGGAATATCTTCAGCATCATCTTGTGAAAAGGGCATCTTGCGCCAGAAAGCAGTTTTTGACAAATTTTCCTCTCTGATTCCACAACAAATACACAGTTTTTTCTCCAATTTCCAGACGGTCGATCATATCCAAACTTTCTTCTCTAGCGCTTCTATCCTTTGCAGTCACGAAAATCTTGCGATTGAACAAAAACAGGCCTCGAGAGGCCTGAAAAACAAAGGATTCGATGAAAATTACAATGGTGCAAAACATTTTCTGCTCCATTATGCTACGAATTTCTAGTTTCTAATTGTATTGATCAAAGAAAGAATTTTTTCTAACCCATATAATTTAAAAAAAATTACTGAAATCCGACACGACACGAGAAATCATTTTCAAATTTTGATAATATTTATCTATTTTAAGTAATTTCTATTCAGCGACTACCTGCCAAAATAAAAAAAATTGATTAAAATTAGAATACTTCTTCTTTTCTTTTGGTGGCAAAGAAATTGTTTTTTATCAATACAATCAAAAATTGAAAATCTCTGTAACTTCATTCTTTGCCATTCACCCATTTGCCATTCAGCTTATTTTAGGTTGGATCACGGAATGTCTGAAAGCCTGGAAATTGGTTTTAAGTAAAGCTTGCGTCTTCATCGCACTATTTAATTAATTAATACTAAAATTTCTAGCTTTACTAAGTATAAAAGAAAAGACATTTCAATTAGCCAAGTATTTAAAGGACGTTTTCTTAATTGAACTCAGTTTCAATCAGTTTAATATGCCTTTAATTCAAGAATTAGTGGTAGCTTTTTTTTTTAATCAAGTATTGCTTTTGAACTTATAAAAAGTTGTCTATTGAAGTGGTGATATTGTTTTATTTTTCATCAACTGAATTTGCTCCTGAGATGTTTTTGTCAAACTCTTGGGTACAAACGCCATTCTTTTGGTGGCTTGCAATTACTTCACTAGATTGTGAAAATCTACAAGCTGAATTTATATACTGTGTTTATTCGCCACGCCAACCTATTTGCAAGAGATGATTAGATGGCACAACTGTAACTATAACTATAACTAAATCTATAACTATAACTATAACGTATGCACTTGTGTATACAAGGGGGGCCAATAAAAGCAACCATCCACCTTTGCAATTATACATTTATATGATAAATCAAAGGTCAAATCAGTTCAAAAATAGTGTTTGTTTGAATCAACCATTCTGTCCCTTTGCCATGGTTGATTATTTAAAAAGTAATCTTCATAATGCTTCCAGTAATTCATGAAGACAATGGTCCAAGTTTTACCTTTTATATTATTCTTTAAAAGCGGGAAAATAACAAACTCCCATTACAATAATAAACGAATAACAGGCGGACCAGTTTCTCCAAAGTTCTTTTGCTTTTCGTTTCCAACAAAATCATTTCTGCATTTAAAATGGCAGGATCGATTTTTATCTAAGTTGCCCTTATATCTACCCACAATAGCTGGCATTTAATTATCATATAATATATCATTTATATATTATATAATATATCATCATATAGTATATAATATGGCGTTTAATTATCATATAATATATCATATAAGCAGGCAAACATCCAAAACTTTGAAAGTGTTTCAAAAATTATATGCTATGTTATACGGTTTGATATTTTTATTCATATATTTTTCATTGATATTTCCCAAAGTACTGTACTTTATATTGAAAATATAAAATACGCCAAAACATTTTCTGCATTTTAGACTCTCGACAATGGTTTTAGCATCATACAATTAGAGACTGCTATTGGCGCAGCAATTAAATGCTTTGATGGTGCAATTGGTATGTTTATTTGGTAAATTAAGTATAGTTTTCTTACAAACTGTCTGTGGAATATATCACATGTCAACTTAGAATATTAAAGAGCACATGAACTGAAATTTTTTAATGACTTACTTTATGTAAATATGCATGCTGAAAACGATTTTCGTATCAGTTTCTCAAACAAATATTAATAAGAAAGGGTAAAAGTGGGGTTTGGTGGGTTAGTCTGCTGTTGAAAGTGGTTCCGAGGACTGGGCCGAGCTGCGC
>JAYJMH010066725.1:0-11583 GCA_036873815.1 Phacellophora camtschatica | reverse complement strand
TCATATTATGAAAAATGTAACCTGTGTTACTCCCCTACTGCATTTTAGGTAGAGTAACTGCTCCGAAATGGAGATGTCGTATTATTATTATTTTTAGGGCCTTTTTAAGGGGCTCTGAGTGGGGGGGGCAAGCTATTGTTCTGATGAAAAAGGGACACTAGCCTATTGTTTTAAGGGGCTGGGCGGGGCTCTTGCCCCCAGTCTATATGTTAAAAGAGGCTCTGGTGTACAGTTTAAAAAAGAAAAAACATATCACGCGTTTTTATCAAGAACAGAAAACCGCAGGTGAAAACCAAAAGAAATTTGATAACAGAGGCTACAGTTTGCCAATAATGAACAAATTGTTGTTTCGTTGAGAACAAAGAAAAGCCGCAAATGATTACAATTTTTAAATGGAGGTATTATTGCCCAATCGAGGCTTTGTACCGAACGGTGTTGTGGTCATATAGGTCAACGAGATCACGTCAGCTTAACTGAAAAGCCTGTAAAACGGAAGCGAACAGAAACATGTGATTTTGAATTAACCATTGTTTGAATGAATGAGGATAGCCCGTTTGTGTAAAACGTTACAGTACCAACCTGATTTTGCTCTTGAGTATCTCAACTCTTCAACAAAGTAACTGTAGAATATTCCAAAATTAAAAGCTAATCCATAGGAACTAAATAATAACAATGCCGATGCTCCAATTGTGAGCCAGGACAGCTTCGAATCTCGAGCAGTTACTTTCGTTTGCCAAATCGCCAACAAAATATTCTTCATTTTGAATAAAGGAATGAATGTATTTCTCCTATTTGCTGCTTATCTCTCTTTACTGTGCTCCAAAAAATAGGAATTTTTACTCTCCAGGCTTCTTCGTTCAGTCGCTAGGCTGTTTTTTATGCAATAAAGGCCTGTTTGTTGTCTTTCTAAACACTTGGTTGCCTTGGGACTATTTTTGAGCAAAGTTCAAAATTTCCATATGATACATACATGAATCTAAACGTATTACCATGAAATGTGCTGTGCTGTCAGACTTGTGCATGTGTGAGAAAATTGATTTCACTGAAACTTGGACTAAAATGTGGAACTGCCATAAAATCACAGATGTAAGCTCTCGGTTATAACATTATAGCACTCTTGGCAAGGACCGAGATTGCACTAAGATTGCACTATGATTGCACTAAGAACTAATCACCATATTAGATGGTCAGTGCTCCATATTATTAAGTATTGTTTTTCGTTTTGTATTTGGCTTTCTTTCATTTGTCCACATTCCAACTTTCCGTAAATGTCTTTCTGTAAAATTTCTTGATCGACACAATATTGATTTTTTTGTGGTAATTTGTGTTGTTCTTATTGGCCCAATTCCGACCGGCATAGTCCATTAACAAGACCATAGGACTATAGGACCATCGGACCATCCATGAATCAACCGGACCATGGGGGAATCTCCTAACACTTTGCATTAGTGTGCAGCAGGAATCTGGTAATAGCCGCAATACTCATTGTCATCGTGTACAAACTAGTTGTGGTCATCGTGTACAGAATGAACAGAGTCAACTATCTTTTTGTCATGCTTCGTTTTATTTAGCTGAGATACCAACGAAACAAACGAGGAGCCAAACATTCAAGTGTTGAGTGTACTTGCACAGCACAGAAGCACGGTCCAACAAAAATGGCCTAGCTTAATTTTGGTTTAGGCCTATAAGTGGGAAGGCCGAAGAAGAAGCAAATTCGCAAAAGGAAAGAAAACATTGCAGTTTAAAATTTAGTTTGTCAAGGGGGTACCAGGTATCCTGGGGGTGATTGCCGTCTTTTTTTGCATGTAATTTTACTCATCGCGTGATTGCTTGAAACTATCTCTCATCTAACCTGTTGCCTAATGTATTATTTCTGCAATTTTATTTTTGACGTGATCGTGAAATTTAATTTTCAGCTTCGTCAAAGCGTGATATGCAATTATTTTGCGCATTGTTCACCATGGATACCTGGTACCCCCAAGTGTTCCCTTTGTCCTGGATGCCTAATCACTTTGAAATTGGCGTGCCTCCGTTTATCAGAACGTGTTTCCTTTTCCAGGGGCACCCGTATATCCGGCCTTAGTGGACAAAAGTGCAAATGTTTATAAGGTGTGTTTCTTAAAGTGTCAGTATTTATAAAGTGTGATTTGGCGAATTTTTATAAGGTCTGATTTGGTGTTGCTTCTTATAAGGTCTGATTTGATGGAGTGTGTTTTTAAGGTCTGATTTGGTGTTGCTTTTTATAAGGTCTGATTTGATGGTGTGTGTTTATAAGATCTGATTTTGTGTTGCCTTTTGTAAGGTCTGATTTTTGGAGCCAGGGTGGCTCGGAGCTCTGTAAAATAGCACAGCGAGAAAATAGCGGACTCTTCATTCTCCCGTATAAAATAGCAGAATTTCTAAAATAGCCATTTGTATCGTAGTTGAACAATTAATTCGTATTCTATTGTTGTATTTGAGCTCTATTCGTTATTCACAGAACGTAGAAGTTCGAAAACCAAGGTGTAAAACCTAATGAATTTGCAGTTACAGAAAGACGACAGAAGACTGGCTGAAAACCGCTTTAGGCCATATTGGCCATGGCATCAAGGGAGTCACTCTTGATCTCTGAGGTTGTTACAACGACGATGAAATCATTTAACGTGTGCATCGGAAGATATAAGAGATATATCATACCAATGATGTTGAACTAAAGGTAGAGACTAAATTATTTCCTTGTAAAATTTATTAAAATGTTGAGCAACATATTACTATATTTGATTCTAAATCTAAGTCATTGACCAAAGGTTGTTCTTCAATTTTCTCTTATCCGCGTGCGCCGCGCGCGAAAAGGTAATGTTACCAAAAATCATTTTTTGAGTCTAACCCTGCCAGCAATGACTTTTTGTTTGCTAAAACGAATTTGTTTCTTGATTAAAAACAATTCAATTTAATAAAAAAGTGCAATTTAATTGTTCAACTACGATAAAAGTGGCTAATTTAGAAATTCTACTATTTTACGGGAGAATGAAGATTCTGCTATTTTCTCGCTCTGCTGTTTTACGGGGCTCCGAGCCACCATGGCTCCAAAAATCAGACCTTATAAAGATCAACACCAAATCAGACCGTATACAAAAACTCGCAAAATCAGACCTTATAGAAAGCAACACCAAATCAGACCTTATGTACACACACCATCAAATCAGACATTATAAAAACTCGCCAAACCACACCTTATAAAAACTGACACTTTAGGAAACACACCTTATAAACATTTGCACTTTTGTCCACTATGGCAGGGCATACACCTGACATTAGATCGAATCTCCAACGCAAGCGATACATTATAAACAAAGCCTAAACAGTGAAAATCCAGTTTCTAAAAATTCAAGAACAAATGAACATAATTTTAAATAAAAATATTTGATTATAGATAGGTATAAGAAATATTGTGTTTCTCTGAAGAAAAAAGTTAAGGCTCACCTTCATAAATTCCTTGAATTCCGTATCGTGGCTAAGAGAATTTAGGTGCCCGCGTGCTCTGCTATAATTTACACAGTATTGATGATACTCGGGGTTCAGTGACCTATTGAACTATAAAATTACAAAAAAAAACACTGTTTCGAAAATGCTAATTTAACATCTTAAAAATACATTGAGCTACGCTGGACTCCAAAGACTCAAAAACTCGAAGAAATCAAGAAAATAGCAACATTAATCTAAATAAATCAAGATAAAAGTCAAACCCTGCCAGTAAGCATGAGTTAAACTAGATTGGAGCGAAAACGTATTCTCTACAAAAAGGCTACATGCTTGTGAAGCTATTGCGAAGGATTTTCAGCTTTGAAATTTCTGTTCTTAATTTCATATAAAAAAGATGGCCTCAACTAAAAGTCTGTTTTGGTTGGTTAAATCAACTAAATAGTCACTGCGTTATGCCAAAAAACAACCAAAATGTATGGTTTCCTCAATACCAGAGGTCTCTCAATACCAGAGGTCCAGATGTACTTTAGAAAAATTGTTGTTTGTAAGGAAAGAAGCCTTGTTGCTGCTTACTCCAAAGCCGATTTGTTCATTATTTTGATTTATGAGTAAATTTAATTTTCTTTCGATGGACGATTGAAAATGGGATCTCCTCATGAATCAATGTTAACCGTATATAAACATGGCCTAAAGTATAGAAAACTAACTCAGAATTTAAGGACAGGTGGAATGGGATGAATAGAGGTTGGATTGAAATAAAACTTTCCTTTTCCTCATGCCCGTGTCTCAACGTTCATTGTCAATGGATACAATTGCGTATTTCTTTCCTAAAATACCTTCTTTGAGGCGAGGTGGCGCAATGCTACATTTCCTTGCAATAAACAGTAGTAGCTTAGAAATGCATAAACATATTTTACTGATGCCCTACACGCTCCTCTGCAGCGTCTTTTAGATTATTTAAATTCTACTCTTGAAAGAAATATTTAAAGAATATTTTTTTGCGTACGCACTTTAATTCTTATCACATCACAGATCAGTGATACACAAAGCACCAAATTTCACAAAATGTGTAGCCTCGTTCTTAAAAAAAGGAGAAAAACTGCTCCTTCGTAGTTTGGGGGGAATCCTTCGCAGGAAAAAAAGAAAGACGCTGTAGAGGAGCGAGTGATGCTCTATACAAATTAAAAAGAAAGCAAAATGCGAACACTGGCTTACTTCTTTGAACGCATTCAATATGGCTTGGGAATTTCCGAAAAGAGATTGAGTTTCAACATTGAACATTTGAAGAAGATTTCTTGCAAATCCAGTTGATGCCTGTGACGAAAAACAGAAGATAAGTTAAAGGTATTCAAAATATTTATCGTGGCTTAAGATGTCACATTAACATGTACTGGGATATTCCTTGCTGAAGCTTCCGACTTTCTGATAGTATTTCAAAATACTGAAATTGTTATAGTTCAAGTTAACTTTATAAAGCTAAAGTTAGTGCGTTATTAGTATTAGTAATATCTCCGGCGTTGAGCACATTACTCCGTTTTATTTTGATGGGGTTTAAAAAGCGCTGTGCTATTCATAATAGTCACACAAAAACAAAATGATGATAGGCATAAAGTCAACATAAAGGTTAATAGCAAAAATGGATGCTAAATGTTTTTAAACTTGTGTTTATACTTTCGTTTTTACACAAAACGATGCCTTTTAAGGGAATTTTGTTCACGCGAAGCGATTGGTTTCGAAATAACGCATGCGCCTTCGGGTATTGGAAAAATTGGTGTCTAGCAGTTGTTTACAAGGCATGTAAAATTCGGGACTCCTTAGCCTCTTCAGATAAGACCCATATCCATGGCTGCAACTCCAAACTTAACCTTATCAAAATACTAACCATAACCATAATGTTAGGTATCAGGAAGTAAAGCGAAGAGTCAGTGTGCGGGTCATGCAACAAGAAAGACTAGGGCTGTCAGAAAGACAATAAAGACAAAATATCGTACAACTAGGATTCTCCGGGTGATATGACACCGGTGGACCATAAAATGTACCCACATTTGCAAAGATGCTATAGGGGAGCTTTAGTTTCGATTGTTGTGTTTTCTTGGAGTTGATGGGAGAGCCTACAACTTTAAAAGTTTGATACAGTGTTTGCCAAAATCTACTCTGTTATCCATGAGCTGCAATAAAGGAAAGCCAAAGTTAATTGCTTCTCAAAGCCATGATGTGATATTTTCAGCAGATTGCAGTAGCAGAAATAAACTAGTTTCATTGATTATTACTCAATGATTATTAGCTAGATTTTGAAAAATAAGAAACGCAACTATAAATTGAAGCATCTTATATGAAATTGAAGCGAAGCAGCTTCGCAAATGTGGACTGGTCCGCCCTGCATAGTCCGCCCTGCGTAGTCCGCCCTGCATAGTCCTCCGCTCTATACTAAACAAGCTCTTAGATGTTGAGCGGAGGGTTCATGCAAGGACAGAGGATCATACAAATGCGGAGAATCATAAAAATTCATCAATCTAAATCAAGAACAATCAATTCAACCTGTATAAGGCTGTCAAGATTTCCAAATACAATGCCAGGGTCCACTCTGCCAAGAAAACCAAACTTTCGTGCCATGATTATTGGAATGAAAAACACCTGTAATTTAAAAGGCAAGATTTGACGCCAGAATTGAACAAGCAATCAGATTCCATCGCCGCCAAATTGTTCACTTAGTCTTTTTGGCGCCAATCATCTGAACCGCCAAAATACAAAATGCAACAACAACGAAAAAGTACAATAATAAAATACAATTACTATTAAAAGAATAACAATTATAAGAATAACAATTAATATTTACATGCACATAAAGATGAACTGATATTATAAGTTCAGCCTCCCTCTCAACATAATTGATATTATAAAATGATATTATAAAATGACCGACCTTTTCACCCAAAGCTGTGAAAGGCCAAAAGGTGGCTATTATTAGTTTAAAAGGCGGCTATTATAATTTAGACTTACATTGAGAACGAGTCATGAAAAGTTTGGTTCAAGAAAAATCAGTTAAAGCCGAAAAATTTTAGATGAATGTTCAGATCTTGTTTCGAATTTGGGAAGTTGTTTCTATCTTTCATCATTGTAAAAGAATTTGACAAGATGACTCATTCATCGTTGAAAAGGTTTGTTTTTGGGATTTTACGGTTGTTATTTTAGTTTTGTTTTTAGATCAACTGCTTTTTATCTCAAAATACGGAGGCCAATTACTATTAATTTACTTTTTGGACCTGAAGGGTGAAGGGGCAACTAGAATTTGACGTTAGTTAAGTATTGTAGTTTTAGTTAGTTAAAAAAGGAACAGAGACATTCAAAAAGTCTCATAGCAATATTAATATTTTGTTACACAAAAATTGAGACTTGATTTAACTGAAAACAAATAAACAATTCTGCGTTTGCACGAGCGAGTTTATTGCGATTTGTTTTCACTTATTTAAATATATAATAAAAATGATGGAAACTAGTAATAATAAAAAATAATAGTTGTGCTTTTGCATACTGAACTTGTATGCCGTGACAGGCACGTTTGCATTCACAGCCCAGTACCAGACGCGATGTAATCTTATCGTCAGATTACAAGGGACGGTTGCTTGTCAAAATTTCAGGGGAATAGGGACCAAAATAGCAAACCCAAGACAAACAACTCTCAGTGAAAGAAAGGAATAACACTGAACTTTACTTTGGACTGATGATGAAATTTAGACTTCTTAGATTACTATCAGACTATATAGCAAAGATATGAGTGTGGTGATTTTCATCTCAATTTTCTTTATAGTAAAAGTAAAAGCGCGCTATATCCGTTGTTTTGCTAACGTTATCAAAATGTTGCATTTTCTTCCGTTTGGACAGTTGCATCTTCTAAAAGTTCCACTTTAATAACCGTTTTTAAAAAATTTCGTTTTCCATGAAAACAGTTGTTTTCTTGTAAACCTGAGATGAAATGAAAACGCAATTAAAATGTTACCTACTTTTGCAGAGGAAAACAAATAATAAATTATCAAAGTTCTAATTGACCACCTCAGGTGAGACAAAAAGTTAAATGTTTAGAAAAGACGGTCCACATATGTTAGTTTTCAAAAACGAGTTTTTATTGCTTTTGACACAATAAAAAAATAAATTAAAATTAAATTAAATTATTAATTAATTGTATGTTAAAAAGATGTTCCTTCCTATGATTGTTGTATCCCTTGATAGTAACACGAGCGCTTATAACCGAGAAAACGTTAAAACATTGACCAACAACCTTCAGAAATTATTTTGTTTGATCACCTTCCAGCAAAATCGCATATAGCTATACCATACAGCTATAGAATGGCTATACCATTTTTCACCAAATAAATTTTCCTGTATAAACATGTCTATCCAAAGTATCTTAAAAATCACAGGTTCACTGCTTTATACCCAATGTATAAATCAACAAACGTTTATAAAGTTTTGTACACTTTGTTGGACAATTACAATTACAATGGACAATTACATGCCAAGTTTTGTACACTCTGCACAATCTGAAGCAAATTTTTGACACAATCTGAAGCAAATTCATCTGCATTTAAGATTCTAGCATATACCTTTACTCCTCTGTCAATTTTGCTAGCAATCATAGTAATTTTGCAAGTTTATATGCGAAGAAGATTGACAAAGGCATACGTGACGAACTGTGATGGAAAAAGACGTGGTAAATGTTTCTTCCATTCCGTTTCTCCTTTGCAGAAAGTTCTTTCATCCTCTCTGTCCCTCCTCCGCAGTTTCACTAACTGATTAAATGAAAATAGTCTTTGAGAAAGTCTATGGTAAATTTTTCCCATGTAGACTTAGCCTTTACGCAGCAAAGTATAATTGGAATGTTGATTTAAAATGCATCAAATTAATTGTGATTTTGATAGTGGAAAGGGAAAGGTCATTCCGGTAGGCCTTACACTGCAATATTCAATGTTTATGTGCTACCATTATTGATTGGCTACCATTACCGATTTTATTTAGCATTGGACAAAATACGGGAAATGGCATTAAACGTTGGTACAATCCCAAAAAGTTGCATCCTATAATTAACAAAAAGGGGTGTTTTAGGATTTATTTTTATATAATGATTGGTCCTTTGTGCCAGGGTCTATACTACATTAGTTGTCCGTCTTTGTACACAAATAGGCAAAAAGAGACAGTAAATCTTGTTCTCGAATGCGTTCAGACTTACTATTTGTCTGTTGTAAGAATAAGAATTAAATTGGTAACCCTCTTCAACCTTCAATCGTATTTTTTTTAATCCTCGCTCGGTATTATAAACCGTAAAATCCTTTTTATTTTAAATTTTCCTTATTCTCTCTTTCAGAACAAGATGAGCACTCAAGGTAAAATTTTGCAGAATTTCAAATAAAATAGATTTCTTTTTCGAAGACCTTTGAGTACTACTAAAACTCCAATCCTGTATACAAAATGCTTGTTTTCATTCACAGTTTAATAAATATATTTAATATAAACTGTAATTTTAAATGTACACTGTAAAGGTTTGATGTTTTTGGGAGAAGGCCGTTGAAAAACAACAACTTAGTTGAATGGCAACCCTCCCATTTGGGGCCATTTGGTAGATTTTAAAATGAAATGAAATGAAAATGAAAGATCCATTTATACTTTTTCAAGCACTTTGTAATTCTTCATAAAAAGCATGTTGGGATTTATAAATGCACGATATTCATTGTTCATGGTTATTGTTATATTTTAAGTACAAATAAGTAACTATATTTTGTGTACTTAACGTATGTGATTTCAGAAGCAAACCTTCACTACATGGACTTGTCAAATTTGAATCAAGAGAGAAATATTCAGCAATATGCTGCTTTAACAAACCCTCATGTTGGGGAATTGCAAAATTTACATGAGCATGCGTAAGTATCTTGAACCTGACGAAAATGAATTTCTCTTTGAAAATGAATGTGAAATGTTAATTTTTGATGAATTAAATAATTCACACTTAATCGCTTTCAGCAGAATTGTGCAAAAATGCTTTTTATTCGCACTCGGATTCGTTTTCAAAACGAGATTAGGAAGATGAACAATTTATAATATGGCGCGAGATAGCAAGTCTCTCTTGTGTTGTTCTGGTTTTTATATATCCGCCATGAAGCTGTTTATTGTTTACTGTTTACAAACAATTGAAAACTGAAAATGGCGAATCTTGTAATGAAGATAAAATAAATAAGCGAAAATTAATTCTCAAGTACATCCGATGTTCCAGACGAAACCAACTGAAACACCAAATAGTCTGATAAATTTCTCATCAAGACACAAAATTTCTCGATGAGGCAGCGGCTAGATTTTAAGTAAATGACAGCAAATCAGGCTTCTTTTCTTAAATATAAATGTAAATGACAGCAAAAACGTAAACATTCTACGAAAATAGTTACCACATAATTTCTCGTCATCAAATAGCACTTGAAACTGAACGAAACACGTGGCAAGACCTCTAAATCTCCGAAATTCATTCAGACAACAATATTGCATTTTCTGGAACTTAGACAAGATCGTCAGTGAAAATCGCGATGACACCACGGCTAGTTTTTCAGAAAGGTTATTGTAACGAAAATTTTCTGCAAAATTTTCAGCAAACGACAACCAGGATTATTCTTTTTTGAAAGCATTTACAACCTTCCGATAACTGAGAGCTCCTATCCAAGAAAATCCTCAACGTTCCACCTGTATACGCTACGACTCGAGAAAACAATAGATTGATCCCCAGGAGAAAACAAACCTCTCAAATATTTCATGGTCAGTGGTGGAAACATTTCCACGTTATGCTGCGAGTAGTGCATTTTCATGCAGTAATTCCATGTTTTTATAAAACTGTTTTGTTCGGGAATGCATAAAATATCAGAGGTTTAGATCCAGAACGAGTTCAATTAAGCGTGCAACATGAAAAGATATATAGACGATATCGTAGGTGCCACATCATTACCTTACAGCGGCCGTCATAAATTTATTAATTTTGTTTCCAAATTTCATCCTGCCTTACAATTTCCTCAGACAGTTTTTACCACAAGCTTACCTTTCTGGACATTCTGCTGACCAATAAATGAAGAATCCATCATAACTTCCATTTATTACAAAGAAACATCAGACACTCGTCGATATCTACATTATGATTCTTCACACACCCAAATTGCAAAAATTCAGTTCCATTTTCTCTATTCCTGCGCCTAAGACTCTCTGACAACACGGATTTTTAGAACAAGGCACAAAAAATTAACATGTTCTTTCTTGACTCAACATATCCTGAGGCAATCGTCAGCATAGCACTAGCAAAAGCGTTCGAAAACAAAACGCAACTGAACGCATACCGCTTTGCCTACCTTACCATATTCTCAACAGCAACATCAAAAAAATTCTAAACAATAATTTTCAAATGATATCCAATGATTCAGAAACAAGCTTCATTTTTCGAAAACCACCTCCCGTGACCTATCCTTGCAATAGAAACTTAGGGCAGGATATGCTAGTTCACGTAAAAATACTCACTTCTTTGTAACCACCCATCTTGCCTTGCATGCTCACACATGACAATACAACTGCGGTAACTACACCTTACTATACCTTCAAAAGAAACTCCCGCATCGCTTGTTCATCTTCATGTTTAATGTTTTCAGGAAGAATCCATACCAACAGTAACAATAACTGACTATACTGACTATACCAACGGTGTCCTAAAGATCTTACAACATTTTAATTTGCGGGTTCTTGTCGAAGGATAAGAACCGATGTTAATTCTTCAACGCAGCGCATCTGGGTTCATTGTTATTCTTGTAATAATAATATGGAAAGGAAAAAGTCTGCCAGTTTTACGGTTTTCCGGTTAAAATCTTGGACGTAAAATATCTTATCACCAAAGCGAGGTTATCAAAAAACTTTAGCTTCAGTGAAATTAAAATTCATCACTATCAAAGAGTCGTTTTACTGTTCGGAAATAAGAACAGTTGCATAATATGGTCATTTATGTTGGCAGGTCAGTCTGTGTAATTACAGGCAAGTTGTTGATTGGAAATTGACTTTAAAAATAAATCGGTCAAGAGTGCCAAATGACTAATCGTTACTAATGACATC
>JAYJMH010066714.1:0-11585 GCA_036873815.1 Phacellophora camtschatica | reverse complement strand
TTTGCTTCAAATCCTTTACTCAAATATTACTTCACAAACACATGTTGCGAAATTATTCTATTTTGTAAAACAAATTCCTTTTTTGCAGATCCTCCATTCAAATAAATCCGTTTCTTAGCAAACCATAATGTAGTATTTCAAACTGAGCGAGTCACGGCAAATCAGGTCATTACATAACCAACAATGTATGTGCTAAAAACAATAAAATGCTTTAATTGAGCACTGTTTATGAGAGACAACAGCCAAACAAGTTTGTAAAATTGTTAAAACACAGTTAAGTGCACTTTTTGCGCTTGCCTGTGTTGTACTAGCGTTTTGCATATTTGGAATATCACCAAGTTTAGCGAACTTGGAATATCACCAAGTTTTGCGAACTTTGAATATCACCAGGTTTTGCGAATTTGGAATATCACCCAGTTTTGCGAATTTGGAATATCACCCAGTTTTGCGAATTTGGAATATAATCCAGTTTTGCAAACATGGAATATAATCCAGTTTTGCAAACTTGGAATATCATCCAGTTTTGTGAATTTGGTATATCATATAGTTTTGCGAATTTGGAATATCCTCCAGTTTTGCGAATGAATATAATCCACGAATGAATATAATGCGACCATGGTTGTCTGTTTAACAATTGCAAATAAAATTGCCTCAATTATTTCCTGTCCATGTTTTGACATTAAAAGGACCTGCTTGCATTAAATGAAATGTTGTTTTAATGTTGAAATGTGGACTGGAAATGAATGGCATTCCTTCAAACTGACATAAAAGCCCACGAATGAAGGCAATTTTTATTTCCAGTTTTAGATAAGTAAACATGATCGCAGATGAATGGGTGATATCCCAATCTCGAAGTTCGCCCTTCAGAAGTCAGATTGAGCACAATTGGAGATCTAAAGCCTGGCGGATTTCAACATACATCTGGAAACGGAGGAGATAATATTTTTAGGTGATCTGGTAGAAAGCATTAGGTCGATATCTAAAAATTTTAAAAGTAAGCGATTATTTACAATAAACCCACATGTTATTTAATAATTTTGTTAACGGATATAGGAATTGCTATAGTCAACGGAAATATCAGCGGGCCAAGAATTGATCCTTGTGGAACCCCACATGATAGGTTACCAGGACTAGAGAACTGTTTTCCTATGTTGACTAGGAATTTTCTGTTTTTGAGATAGGACTTGAACCATGAAATGGCCTCATCACTAAATCCGATGTACTGGACGGAAGAAACCCAAACATTATTTTAAAAAAATCTGTTTTATTAGAGAAGCATTTAACTACCGTAAACACAAATTTTTTTTAAACATACACCACCATAAAATTTATAAACAAACAGAGGTTATAAGAACGATACGACAAAGACAATGATGAGACATGTCAACTCTAAAACATAAAACATAAAACATAAAACATAAAACATAAAACATAAAGCACAAAACACAAAACACAAAACATTACCTGTTTGTAACTACACATACAACACACAATATAAATAAAACCGACTAAAAGAAATGTTACAAAATAGATACAGGAGGAAAGAAAATTAGTGGATTACTGAAAACTTTCGGAAATGTGTATGAAATTTAATGTAGCCTTCAGAATATTTGTGTTCGAAGTGAATGGCAATTTCTCATGTCCATATAGTATAATTTCGATAAGTTTACCATTTAAAAGGTTTAATAAGCCGTGAGGTCTTAAGATATCATTTATATTGCTGAGAAGACTATGTCTCTACTACATCATAAGCATGCCAGAACAAAAAATTGTGTTCTGTATCCTCGATACCATCCTTTATTGGTCATTACAAATGTCTAGTATCTCTGAAATTGTGTCTACATTTACGAAGGTTTAGCATACTCAATCTAACACGAAGTTGGGTCATAATAGCTAAGCCTTTTGGGTCATGGATACCATAAATTGGTTTTGAAGGAGGGCGGATAATTGATAGTAATTTATTATTGAAGATACAGGGATTCCATTGTAAAGGATAGAAGGATGATTTGTTTGACTTTTCTTTTTAGAGAAAGTTATTTCTGTAGCTTGTTTTGTGGGATTAGGGTTAAAAGACATTTTCCACTGATATGCCCAAGAATTGATAATATTCGAGTCGTGAGTTAAATCATTAGCAGCAAAATATAACTTTTCGAGCATTGTTTTTCATTTTGTAAACACAAACATGAACGCATACTCTAAAGCGTATTCGATATTTAGATACAATTGATGCCTCCAACTTAAACGTTTTTAAACAGATACTGTAGCTGATTTCAATTTAATATAGCATTGAATAAAACATTTAATTTCAATTAAACGAACTGTCCATTGCAGTGAGAAAATCATAAACTTGTTTTATTGTACAAAACGTTTGAATTACCTCTCTATCTGTAACAGGTACTGGTTTGTGCATTTAGAATGTTTGCCTTTTCAAACAGGTGCCCTAACAGAATTACGACTAGATCATTGCTTACATTGTTTCTTCGAACATACATAGCTGGTATTATGTGGAGTTTAGGATAAAAGTCTTAATTACTTTTTCGATAGCTCTACATTCAAGCTGAGAGGTACATAAATATGCAAAGAGCTGAAAGAATAAGTTGTGTAGAAAGGCTTCCTAAAAATCTTTCCAAATTGCATTTTTCAATAATTGTCAGATAACATAAGGATAAATGTGATATACTATAGACAGCTAACTGTACTAATTCAGGGAATCAAAATTGCCTCAGATAAAAAGAAACGATAAAATATTAGCAAACTTTGATGTATTTTCGTATGAACCTGTTCATTATTTTGCTGATTTAAACATTGAATACAGTCACCTGAAAACTATTGTTGATTGATCGATCACGATAGTGAAAGCGTGACAAAGAAAATCCTGTTCTCTAAATAAATATTTATTGAATGTATGATTAACTTTTCTAAAGAAAGATATCAAACAGCCTTTACTGTATTCATAGAACGCTTTCCACCGGTTTTAAATATCTAATTGATTTTTGCACAAGCAATTCGGAAGTGTTCATTAAGACGCTTCTGAAATAATTAAGGATCTTAAATTCATACTTTTGCTATAAGAGACTGATTAGAAAATAGACCTTTCTGACGAATTAAGCAAGAAAGCCTAGATGCTGCAAAGAAATTGGATCAATTTAGGAGCAACTATCTGCCAATAAAGGTGCATTTACCATGCGATAGCTCGAAATGACGCCAAAGTAAATAAACAGCAAATGACGACATAAAACATTTTAGAATTTCTTCTATCCAGAAGTTTTGCGAATAACGAAACAACCATGGAGAGTAAAAATTTCGTTTTGTTATTATTTACCGTTCAAAATGTCTTTAGCTCAATTGCCAAATCTTTAGCGATAGTTCAATTTAACAACCTTAAAAAATGCAATTCAGATTTTACTCTTGTTGGTTCGTTTCCGATACACGAAGGAAAAAATACGAGCAACTTGGGTTGTGCTGGAAAAATATTGAAAGAAGATGGTATAATTGAGGCAATAGCTATGGTGTTTGCAGTGTCCAAAATCAATCAAAATAAAGCAATATTGCCAGGAATAAATATTGGAGTTGACATCAAAGACAACTGTCTTAGTGTAGAAGAGGCAGTTAACGTTTATATGAATTTCGATTTCGTCTACGACTTTTATAATGGACGTTCTAGAATCAACAAGCCAGGACCTACCTTTGCTATGATCGGTTCTAAAACAACAGAGATAAGTAACAGCATGTCTACACTCTCGAATATTTTTGAAGTACCAGTAGTAAGTTACAGTGCAACCTCGACTTTACTGAGTAATCGAGTACGTTTTCGATCGTTTTTCAGAACTGTACCCAATGACTCATTAATGGTTAAATCAATCCTAGAATTTTTGGATAGATTTCAGTGGGGTTTATTCTCAATCGTTTACACGCGCACGGATTATGGAACATCAGCATTTAACTTGTTTCTCAGTAACTTAAATTTACGCAAAACACAGTTTACAAAAGGTAAGCAAAATCTTTGTCTTGTCGCTCAATACGGATTCAATGCTAATGATCAGACTGCCGTGGATCAGTTGCTTTTACAATTGAGTATGGAAGCAGCCAATGTAACTGTTGTTATTGCCCACGAGTTTGATGTAACGAACATTTTTCAACGAGCTAAAAAATTTAACTTTACAAACAAAGTTTGGATTTTGACAGATGGGATGATTGAATCGCAAAACCTATGCATGCCTTCCTGGAAACAATTTTCTGATAAAATAATCACGATTGGCTTCAAGAATGGTAATTTGTCCGAGTTTAAACAATTTACAAAAGACAACTTAATACCAAATTTTAACCCTGTGTTAAAGGCTATTCTACCATCATTTCAATACGGGAAGAAAAAAAAAATTTTCGAAAAAATTCCTTTCAGTGTTCCATATGTCATAGATGCAGTCATGGCAGCAGCATATGCATTACACAAGACGATGAACTGTAGCACTGTAAAATGCAGCAATTCAAAAAAATTTCAACAAAGGTAGGTCTATCAACTTTTTAAAAATGCAACAAACAAAAGCACAATTTGCTATAAAGGAAAATAATCTCTCTAGCTATTATAGAATTTATCTATTTCAAATTGTTTTCAGATAATTTTGAGTCTTTGTATAGCAGAGAGTAAGCTTTTTATTTTACATTTTAATTATTTGCACTGCTTTACAAATTTTGGTTTAAGTCGACAAGGTATTTTACGTTTTTTACCATTTAGATTTGCAAACTACCATTGTCAAATTCAATAATTTGTTCAACTTTTTAGATTAATAACCAGAGATGTTGTTCTCTTACCATTGATGGTAGCTCATTGAGCAGCATCAGGTTATTTGAAATTTCGGGTGTCACTAAAAATTTCCCTATCAGAATTTAAAATTTGCTGATAAAGTGTAATGTAGGGTTTAAGGTGCTCTTAGCTCGAAACTTTGTCACAATGTAAAATGCTTTGTAAGAAATGTCACAATATCACATTGTAAGAAATTTTGTCAAATGGCTTATTTTGACATGGTAATAATTTAATTGAAAATAATTGTTAGAACTTTATGAGGTCATCAATTTTTCCATTTCTGCTAAGAAGAGCATACTTTACCATTTTTATCATGATCCTTCAACGTTACATCGATGCTGTGCATTAAAAAGAACAGACAATGCATTTGTTCGAAAGTAACAAGGGCATCTAGAGAGATTGGAACCACATGCACTGGGGGAACATGCCCCTCACCCTTAGGAAGCGTGGGGAGGAAGTGCCCTTGATTGCTAGAGACAGTCATTATCATATAAGAAAAGCCTTGATACATTTGGTGTGGTCACAATAAAAGAACTTGTTGTCAGAGGGCCCTTCAAACTCTCTGTCCTCCAACTCTCAATCAATTGTGACTATTCCCAACTTTTCTGAAAAGATCATGCTTTAAAACAACATTCCAAACTTCCAAAAATCAGCCATGAATCAAGAGAACACAACTATCAGCAATGTTCCTATTTTTGTGTACGTTAGTTAATGTTAGAATCATAAGATCGGGTGACCTTAAATGATGGCAACACAACACTTTTATGAAAGTCCAATGACAAAAACAATGCTTCAGTAATTTAATGTTACAAATTAACAAAACAATACGGAGTGATTAACTTACAATTTGCTACCTTGGTCTTTAAGATTGATGTCTTGGGTTATGAGGTATTCATGAATTCATCTTCAAACAGCAGAAATGAAATCACGACAAACGCGGAGAATTTAAGTACTATAGTCTAGATATTTGAGAGTGCGTGGATTGGAATTAGAACATTTGAATAGATAAAGGAAAAACAAGAAAAGAAAACTCGTGTATGTATCTCATTTAAAATTAAATGATAATGTGCACCCGCCATAAAAGTCATGGTTGAGGCACCAATGAAAGAAAGTACGTAATTAATCTATTTTATTATCCAAAATTTTCTTTTTCATATTCAAACTGATAAATTATTTATAAAATAAAGCTGTGGCGATCGACTTTGCTAAACTTTTTTCATATTTATATTTCAGTGCCATGATCAAGAACATGCACAAAGTGAATTTTACATCAGAACTAGGCTGGCCGATGTTTTTTAACGAGTATGGAGACACGCATGGTACATATGTATTCAAAGCATTTTTATGTAACGAAAATCGCTGCTTTTTTAAAACTATTTTAGAATGGAACCACAATCAAGAATCACCAAAGTTTCTTCCTGTGAATAGCGAGGTTATTTGGAAGAAAAAAAGGTCCAGGTGCGACGAAGACTGTCCTGAAGGTATGGGAAAATTGATGAAAAAAAGAGAGGAATGTTGTTGGACATGTAAACAGTGCACAGGGGATGAGATGAAATCTAAAATAACAGGGCAATGTGTGAAATGTCCACCTGGTAATTTTATCCCTTATAGAAATAATGGAAAATGCACTCTGATGAAAAACACCAACTTGAGTTTAACAGAAAGTACACTTGGTTTGGTTATTCTATGTCAGGCAATTTTAGGCTTGATGTTTGTGACGTTGATTTCCATTGTGTTTTACTTACACAAAGATACCTATATTGTTCGTGCATCCAACAAAGAAGTAACTGCGGTACTTTTGATTAGTGTCCTCCTTGGATTTCTGACGCCGGTAGTAGCAGCAGTTGCTCGAAATAGATTTTCGTGTGGGATCTATCTGTACACCAGTGGGTTGTCTTCTTCTTTGATGACTGGATCGTTATACGCCAAAGCACATAGGATGTACAAGATATTCAGAAAAAAGATTATGACAGAAGGTATGGTTTATCATATTGCGTGAATAAATACTTATCAAATATATACGGATTGTCTTTAAATCAATCCAAATCAATATAAACGAAAAAAGTCCAAATCAAGTCCAAATTAATATAAACGAAAAAAGATGAATGAATACATTCCACTAAGTTAAATAGTAAACTTAGAATGGTGACAAAATCTTCACCATCCTAATTGGCTTGTCCATGCGTTTCATAGCTATAACATAGCATTTCGAAACAATTATGCAATATGTTTCATTCATTTAAAGAAGTTTTATTAAGTTCTAATGAAATATATAGTCTCGGGAGAAGAAACATCCTTTGTAATTATTAATACAAAATAGGGAAATACACTTACATTCGAAAGGTATAGCAACCTTGCGCTAAAAATGGCGGCCAAATGTATCCAAAGATTCATCATTTCATTCACGTTTCATGAATGAAATCTTTCATTAAAATGAAAAGTAAAATGATATTATAAGACTGAAGAAGTTATGTTTTCTTGGAAAAAACTCCAGGCTACACCCATCGATCTATAATGCTAGTAAAAGATCAAGTAATGCGGAGAATTGAACATACCAACCTTGGAATGATACTAGATACTAAACTAGACTTTCAAAGACGTACCAAACATGAGATTTTCAAGGAACGTTTGTGCCACATTTTGAATTTGAAAAAATAGCGTTCACCTCAATACGTTTTCTCTGAAATTCTAAATGAACGCCAGTTAACATATAACCTCGTGAACCTCCTCGTTTATAATCATGATATTGCATGAACCAATCGTTTTCCAAATACAAATTCAAGAAAAATTTATTCAATGGAATAGTCTTGACAATGAGATAAGAATTATGTATCCGTTGGTCAGTTTAAGAACAAACCGCTTGCCATTATGAGGCCAGTAGGAAGATCTGTCTATAAGATTAATATGGACTTATCCAATTAACTAAACAATGTCTGCAATTTAGTCCTCCTACTGAACACAAATTTATACATAACTTTGAGTTTTTCAGCCAAATTTGTATGTGTGGCAGACCAAAAGTGGATAATAAACATTTTCTCCTGCACTGCACACCAACTGCATGACTCTATGCGTGGCGATATCCTTAGAAATTCCAAATTTTGACATTAACACTGGAACCCAAAAATTTTGTGTTCATTGCTTCTATACGGCAGTCCAATTTTGAATCATGGAGGCTACTATATCGTTTATTGATGCAAAAAGAAACGGTTTGACTAAATTATACAAGAAACTGAACAGCTGTGTTTATTGTAAGTAAGTAAGTAAGTATTTATTGCCACTTTGAATTAAAAATTTCCAATTTTGTTAAAAAAGTTAAAAAAGTTAAAAAAGTTAAAAAAAAAAATATTTCCAATTTTTCGATAAAAGTAATACTTACACAAATAAAAATAAAAATTCATAAATTATTATTTAAAAAAAATTAATTGCGTATCTCTACTAGAGTGGCAGGGATAGCACTATAAAATCAAAAGACCTTGATTCCATAATGGTCCCCATAGAGATATGTCATGATAAAAAAGACACAAACTTATATAAATGAAATATAATGTAATATATTTATATTTATAGTAAAAATTTGCCGAAATGCTGTTAGATAATTTTTATTGGTAAATGCACACATTTTATTCTCTTTTAAATAGATTTTGCATGAAGTGGTTTTTGATATTGTGTTTGAATGCATTTGCACTTTTCGCGGTTTTTAGATTTGATGGTGGATTGTTCCATAATTTTGGCCCTAGATAAGACAGAGATTTTTGGCCAGTATTACGTTTACGTAGGGGAAAAATCAGATGGTCTTTTGATCTTCTAGTGATGCGGTTTTGATCAGCAGGATGGAATACATCTGAGGAGTAAGCTGGCGAGAGTTCATTGAAAAATTTAGAAACGTTTACACATATGCATTGCTCCACCCTTTCCTTTGTGGGGAGCCAGTGTATCGTTTTAAAATCCTATGCTCCCAGTTGTGTCGTATTTTTCATGTTAAAAAAAAAGAAAACACTTATTTTGTGCTGTTTGGACCTTTTTAGACAGTTTGCCATTCAACACAGGACACAAGACAGAACAAGCATAGTCAAAATGTGGTTGAATGAGGGCATTGCAAAGCATTCTACGTAGGTTATAATTCAAAAAACTTTGTTTCCTGTACGGAAAGGCGAGCCTGCCATTTATTTTCCCAAGAGATTTTGTGGCCATTGATTCTCCACTGAGGTTTGGATCTAGATTACAACCTAGATAGGTAACCCGTGAGTGTTGTTTTATTTCAATATCTCCCCTTTTTATTTTTATCTTGTTTTCGCTTTTGTTGTTTTTGCTCGCAAATAAAATGCTTTTTGTTTTGTCCTCCCCAAAGTAAATACTTAGCTTATTTTCAATATTATTCTCAGCCTTTGCCAGAGAAGGGAGAAAATGTTTTCTGACCTCGCCCTTGACTTTGAACTAAAATCACTCCCACACCTTTAAACAATTATTGAACCTCTTCCTTATCGTGCGAATCTTCACTAGAATGTCAACCTTTATGAAAGAAAAGCCAGGACTCCTGCTCAGTTACCCAAATGAAAAGCAAAACCATTTTTAAGGGCCCCAGATAAAAAAATAAGATTGATGAAGAAACCTAAATAAAAACAAGACTCACTCTATGAATTGGCCTTGAATAAAAATGAATCTCTTTCAGGGGTCTCGAATAAATACAAGACTCCATGCAAGGGGCTAAGTGAAAACGAGACTCACTTTACACTTCAACCCCAATAAAACAAGACTCTGTCGAGGGACACAAATAAAATATTTGGCCGGGCACTTGCGTTAAAAAGCTGCAAAACACTTGAATGAAATATTGCATATTACCAAATTTAAGGCTATGTATCTTTAACTGTATGATGAGTCTCTCAGGAGGAAACAAGCAAAAAAAAATAATTTAAAAAGTGTGGAAGCCCCCTTCAAACTGAGTTCTTGGGGCATATTCCCTTGCCCTCTCTCTGCGTTACTGGTATCCCTTACCAGAAAAGCAGTATAAAAATCGAGCAACCCTTTATTTAAGGCTGTTATGAGGAAACGAACTAGAAAACAAAAGCCTGGTTTCCATTTGATCTCTCCTGTCGTTTCCATAAATGAAAACTTTTCCTGCAACCGGAGTGATAGAAGCGACATCACATTGCTGAATTATATCTCAGCGACAGCAGGGACCCAAAACTATCGAATGGAAAGATGCTTTTTAAACATCAGCGACCCCAACGACATTCTGCGAATTTTCGTTTACTTGTTAAATTCGTTTGTTCTCTCACTTGATAATAATGGTTACAAGAGAAGTCGAAGAAAGAGAAATTGTCGATTTTTCAGATTTTATAGAAGAAGAGAGAAATTTTAAAAGCTGCTAGTTCTATTTGCAAATCTCTCTTTCCCTAAAATGGTGTTTTATTTGGTTTATTCATTCTCTGCATCTTTGGAAAATCGCTACAATTAAAAAAATTGCTGCAGGCTAAAATATTTCTGTTAATTGGAGCCATTTTATTTTTACATAAATTTTTTCCCAAAAGGCACCTCAGCGCTACAAAATTGAAACAGCAAACAAATGAAAATTATTCAATCACTCCCGTCACTGGTAAGTATTTTTACGATTGCAGCGACGTGAGCGACAGGAAAGATCGAATGAAAACCAGATTTTTTCTATGATACAGTAAAAATGAAAATATGTTTTTTACACAATGAATCACGTTTACCGAAATAAAATATCTTCAATTGACGGATCACGAACCTCCTGAGTGGCCCAATCACGGATCACAAAAAACCCTTTACCACCCTCTTTCATGCTGGTATCAATTTTTGAACGATACACAGGTATTGTTGATTCCGGTACTGTTGTTCTGTTTGGTGATGCACTGGTTCAACTAAAATCAACAACTTGCAGAAGCTTCCAAATTTGTACTGATTGAAATATAAATGGCAGCAGCTTTGACATCCCAAGCAGTGCACTTATTAAAAAAGCTTGGACGAAAAACCATAGGTGTACTTATAGATAATGAATGGATAACTATGGTTTTCAAATCCCAAAATGACATGGTTCCGAAATATTTACAAATTCGCGAGTTGAGCCTCGTAAACTACCGAACACTGAGACTGATCTCAGAATACCTAAGATAAAACAGATTTTATGGGAGGGCTCCTTGAAAACCTGCAGTTTTCCTATGTATGTATGTGTGTATGTATTTTATGCCACAAATTAAACATTTTTCAATATAATTCAAAAAATATGTAAAAGTATAAAATATTACAGGTAATGTATGATTTACTTATAAAACATATTACAAAAGTTAAAATACACTAAGATCTAATCCTATAAAACCACATTTCTCTAAACTAATGTGGCAGGGATAGCATTAAAGTATTGAAAGACTTTGATTCCATAATGGTCCCCTTAGAGGTTCGTCGAGAAAGAATTAGTTTTATTTAGATGAAAGAAAAATGTTTATTTATATATTTAAAAAAGGGACAAATGATATATATTCTTTTCGAACCTATAATTCTTTTCCTTGTAGAAAGTTTTCCAGAAAGATTTCTTCTCCACCATCAGTTGCTTGCACTCCGCTTCAACATATTCCTCACATTCGAAAATCCACGCCTCCTCATCATCAGATAAAGTCTCATTTAACATTTCCAGTTGAAGAAAATACCTTCTTTAGTTAAGGGAATTTAAAAGAAGACAACCTGAGATTTTTTAACATATATTCATACTTAAAGTATTAAAATGCCTTAATTTCCATCTAAGCAATTCTTTGCGTTTTTACATGCTCTG
>JAYJMH010066703.1:0-11586 GCA_036873815.1 Phacellophora camtschatica | reverse complement strand
TTCACCAGATAGTTACTGTTGGTGTTTTGAACAATCAGATAGCAATCTTTAGACTTTCATGAAAGGACGAACGGCAGAATCTAAGCTACGCTTAGATTCGTTTTGAGCAACTGTAAAGGGAGTGACTGTTTTGTTTTAGATTAGCTTTGAGCATCTTATCTGGGTTATGTACTCCGAGCTCCTTTAACGTTTTTGCTATCTGCCCTTTTCCAAAGAGGACAATAAGAGGGGCACAAGTCGCCGTGGAGTACTCAATTTCATTGTGGGTGACAGCAGCATTCTGTTTTTAAAAGTTTAAATTATAAAATTATGTTCTAAAACTTTTAATTTACATTTTATTTACATTTAATTTACCACAGGTTGCATGCCAAAAAGTAAATTTTTAAACATGAACGCCCAGTTATCATAAAATGCTTAGTGCCCCACCAGCAATGTTTTTAAAAACATATGTGTGTATGTTAAAAACATAAGCCTTGGATAGAAAAACTTCACCTGGTCCAAAATCGGTAACTTTATGGCTTAAACTTACGGTAAGAAAACAACGGATGGAATTTAACCAAATAAGACAATTGGTGACTGTGAGGCAAAGTAAAATCAACAGAGAAAAAAGAAAAAAGATAAAAAATTTCAACCTTCTTCAGTTGATCTTCATCAGTTGTAATATACCCAATGACTCAAAAGATGTTCACAAGTTTGAAAAATCACCAAAACTCGATTTGGTTAGACCAATCTTAAAAAATATTATTTTTCAGCAACTATGGAAGTATTAATTAATTAATAGTTAAGTGAGTATATGTGTAAGCCTATGTTAAAAAACAACTGACCTAATTTACCATAATTTTGATAATTTTTAAAATTTTATACAATATATATTTGTATTAATTACCCTAAAAGTTGGATCACTAATTTTTTGGGACATTTCAATTTACCTGGATTCCAAATATTTTGATAAATCAACCAAAAAGTCAATGCCCCATTGAGATTGGGCCCAGGAAATGTAGTTGCCTCATCTTTGAATACTATATAAAAAAGTGCCTGCCCAGTTGCATTCGGCCAAACAATGTTTTATAGCCGCTCAGGATGGGCCGACTTTATCCTCCGCCCCCCCCCTCCCCAAGCAGCTACTTTATAGCCGGTCCCTAAGGCCAATGCATAGAGTGAGTCTTATTTAGTTCTTATTTAAGCCTCTGCATGGATCTTGTTTTATCTGGGGCCCCTGAAAACAGTTTTGCTTTTCATGTGGATAACTCAGCAGGAATTTGAGCCGTGAGCCGTGAATTTGGTTAAATTTAATTCGTGATAGGTGATCAGAACCCCCCCCCCTTTACCACCCTCTTATAGGGGAGAAGAGGCAACCCACCCTGACTCTAAAGTAGCAATTTTTAGCAAAATAAACTTGTCTTTGAGAAAGAACAAGTCTCTGTGATTGCGTTTGTCTAATTTGTTTTTAAAAATATTCATTCTCAACGCTCGAAAATCAATTTTCTAAAGTGGTAGTCTACTTGAAAAAGAAATTTATTCCATCGATAATGTGGGTGAAAACAACCGCGCAATTCTTGTTAGTCCCCAATCTGACGTATGATCTCGTGGCAATTGAAAGAACAATCGCTGATGAATGAAGTGTTGTTTATTGTTTATAACCTCCAAGAAATCGTAGAATTGCCACTGACCTATATTGGGAGGGGGGGGGGGGAGGTAACCTTAGTGCACCCTGACTCTAAAAAGACAATTTTTAGAAAATATACCGGCTCACTCACTGCTGAAAACACAAACACATTCTACTCTTTCTCTACAAGCGCCATTGATTTTGATTTATCTGTAACTTTGCGATACGATGTTGTCGTTGTTATATGGCCTCGATATCGTTCTCGCCACCGAGTAAATAAACTTTTGTATTGGAGTAGTTTGATGTATTCACAGGCTAGTATGAGGATCTTTGGGCCGCCATTTTATTTTCGTTCTGACTCAATTTTGCGCGTGCGCAATTTGAAACAATTAACACTTAGCCGCTCGAGCAAATGTCCAATTCTATGAAGGCATGTTTCCATTTGTTAATCTTGCTTCGTTTCGATCTAAAAATGTAGCTGTTGGCTTCTTGTGACGCACAAATAATAGACGATTGCGCTGAAGATGGCGGACCGCTTTTTTACAAAAAAGAATGACGGGAAAAGGTTCCTTTTCAACAAGCACCTATATAGCAACGCAAATTTACACGTAGCTGCGATAAAATGCAGAATGAGAATCGAATGAAAGTCGCAAATTTCTAGGCCATGGAGATTGTTTACAGTCGTAAATGGAGAAATAATACGAGATATGAGAAAGATAGTTATAAACAAATTCAGATAAATTTAACCTTCCCTAGATAAAATTGGAAAACTTTGGTGATGTTATGCCTATTTCTTTGATAAATTAGATTTTGCAAGACAAATTGAAAATCAAGCTGATTTTTTTTATTAACTATCTGGAAAGCAAGTTATGAATATGCGTCTCACTTTTTTTTACAATTTTGTCAATAAATATTGCATATTTTGAAAGTTTGTTTTCAAGAGAAGTTTTTGTGCAACCGATAGGAAATATTTTTCATGGAATTGCAATCTCTTATTAATCAGATCTATAATCTAAAAGTTGCAGAAAAGCCGTATTACCTTGCTTTCAAAACTGTAAAATGTTTTTTGAAAAATTGCTCACTGCATCAGGTACAAAAATTCTTTCCACCATGCTTAAACTACACGATTCGCTTGAAAGCGATGTTTGTTTTTTAAAAGTCTGATTGCTGAGATAAATGATGGATTTCATTCACTACAATGGTTTCACTCCTCACAATTTGTGACGGCGACTTTTTGCTCTTTTGTTCCAAGCCTTTTTGAGGCTCTTCACAGTTTCATGAAGAAAAGCGGTAAAACCAAAAACTTTTATTTATTTTTAAAAGCTACGTCAGCAACTCGAAAAATGACTAATTTTTTCCATGTTTGTTTGGTAAAACCTGATGCAAGCAGTGACAAGAAACCTCTGATTGTAGTTTGGGGCTTTTGTGGAAGAGCAGGGAAGCCACCGCCATTTTTCGATCGTTCAGAGGCTTTTGATACGGCAGTGTACGCAATGTATAATAGTTATTAACTATACCTATAACTACAACAATAAAAAGCTAAATACCCTAATAACTACTAAAAATAATTGTGACGTAAAAAATATTGTTTATAACTATTTATCTCGTATCATTTCTTCGCTTGCAACTGTAAACAATCCCCGTGGCCTAGAAATTTGCGATCGATTCTCATTCTACATTTTAACGTCAATGAAATAGAAAAGCAACTGAATAAAAACTTTAATTCCCTTTGTGATTGATTTGTTGATGACAAACTAAGCATTCACTTTGGAGAGGACAAAACAAAGTCTATACTTTTTGGCAGAAAAAATAAACGGACCGGCAGTAAGAAACTTGACATCAGAAGTCTGGTGAATCAATGTCTACCAGGACCCTGGGTAAAATCAATGACAGGCTAAAGTTCCTCTCCGTTTCCCTCCGTAGGTTACTAACAAATGCACTGTTCCAGCCCCACTTTGACTATGCAAGCAAAACGTGGTTTCCATTGCTTTATAAGGATTAACCGAAAAAATTCAAACCGAAAAAATCAAAGAATTTAAAGATATAAATTGGCTCCCAATAAAAGAGAGATTTGAACAATGCACTGCTACAAACGTTTTCAAATTATTTGAAAATTCAGCCCCTTCCTATATGTCGGAGATGTTCTCACCAGTTGGCCAGAGCCGGATCACTCCAAGATCTAATAACAAACTGAATCAACCTTTTGGAAAAAGTAACACAGGGCAAAATGATCTCTCCTACCTAGGACCTAAAATGTGGAACAGTCTACCCTCTGACCTAAAATCTGCTAAGAATGTCAATAGTTTCAAGCATACGAACAAGGAATTCTTTAAAAACCTCCAAAATAAAGAAAACAGCCCCTATATATATTATTGAAATTCTAAAAGCTGCAACAGAACTGTCTATCAACAATCCTGAGAATGCAGCATTGCTCTCAATTTTTGAGACATAAATTTTGTTTTCTTTTCCTTCGTGAAAACTTTTCCTGCAATGACACCTCTGGAGGGACCATTATGGAAACAAGGTCGCACTGACCTTTTAATGCTATCCCTGCCATTTTAAACTGGGGGTGTTTTTAAATTACATTTTTAACATTTATACTCGCATATTAATGTACACCAGTAATTAGACTTCTTTTTCCCCCTAAATTTATGTTACATTTAGTTTAAATTTTGATGGCAAATAATACATACATACATACATACATACAAGTAAGTGCTTGTTGACAAGGAACTTTTTACCGTCGTTTATTGCGTAAAACTCTGTCATCGTGTAAGTTTTACTCGATCCCCATCACAAAAATCAAAACACGGACGGGAAGAGCGAGAGAAATCAAAGGGGGAATAAAATAATTCATAAATTAAATTTTACTTTCCTAGAGCCAGTGATATCTCATGCGAGATAACGTTTTAAAAAAAAGTTTCTTAAAAATATAAAACAAACCTGCTCCTGTGCAGCGTCCATCATTGGCTCTTGGATGTCAGTGTACAATCTCCTCAACGCATTGAAACCACCTGGTATGCTCTGAGTAAAAAATAAAAAATTGAATCCTTCTTGCTAAAGACTTTCCCATTGACATTTTAGTTTTAAAGGCATACGGCCAATTGATAAACAACATAAAAACTCGTATTTTTAGAGGGTTAATGCGGGTAAGAACTTTACAATAATTTCAGACATTTCAACGTAAGTTTATCATATAAATTAAGTTTGTTTATTTGTACTAAAATAGAACTGGAATGAAATGGTAGGGACCTCCTCCAGTTTCAATTAGTTGCTTTGATGTTTAATGGCACCCATTTGGAGCTTGTTTCTGGAGGAATATATAACCCTGGAAACAATCAATCATCCTACCAATAAAGATGTAAAACATGTAACATGTACACGTATGCAAAACATCTAAGAACGGCAACATCAGGATTCTGGCAGTGGGCACTCAAGACAACTTTTTGCCGCACCAATCAAATTGCAAAAAATCCAACTGATAGGCTAACTAAACCATTTTTAAACAAGATCGATGTCAACAGAAATATTTGCTGACATTGAATCAAAACAAACCTTATATGGTCAATCTTTTATGTATATATTATCACGAGTTGCTTGTTGGCGTCAAGCAAACAATTCAATAGCCAAAGCGACCAATATAATTCTATTCAATAGCCAAGGAGACCAATGTAATTCAATTCAATAGCCAAAGCGACCAATGTAACTCAATTCAATAACCAAAGCAACCAATATAATTGTATTCAATAGCCAAGGAGACCAATGTAATTCAATTCAATAGCCAAAGCGACCAATGTAATTCAATTCAATAACCAAAGCAATCAATATAATTATATTCAATAGCCAAGGAGACCAATGTAATTCAATTCAATAGCCAAAGCGACCAATATTATTAAATTCAATGTATAGGGCAATCAATGTAATTCCATTCACTAGCCATGAAAGCAACCAATATAATTTAACTCAAAAGCCAAAATGACCAAATTAGATATAAAATATTCAACCAAAGACAGGGGGCATAATTACATAGCTGTACCCATTGTAAAAGCTTATCTCAACCCTAAGGGCAAAGCGAGGATTGTAGACATTACTTCGTTTTTAAAAGACCAGCATTTGGTCAAAAAGTTCACACAAAACAAAATAAAAAGTACAAACCTCTAAATTACTAAGTGCTCTATCTTGATTTCTCATCATCTCCTGCATCATAGATGGATTGCTGGCCATCTCAAAGGTCTATTTTAATAACAAATTAAAACAGCATTCATATGCGCACAATTTCAGTATATCCAAATGTATTCATTTTGCCACTGTAACACTTAATTTGAAACAAATTTTGATGCAAAAAAAAAACAAAACAGTAAAAATTAGCTTTTCCTACACATTTGTTCCTGTTACAAAGGCCACAGTTGTGATGTTCCAACATTGTCCAAAATCTTTGATTTAATACCACAGGTGTCCCGAAAACAATGTCCCCACGTTTCCTAATCTGTTACGGAGTGTTACGGAGGAGCGTTAGTTCTGTTAATGTTGTTTTTCTTCAAAGTTGAAGGAAAAGGCTTCGACTTGAGTCCGATACCTTGTCTGTAAAAATATATTAAATAATCCCCGAGCTATAGTAAAGGAAATCCAACGTTGTTAATGGCGGCTTTCTCAAAGAAGTAATGTAGCATTTTCAGAAGATTGCAACCAGCTCGGATAGGGGGGTCTCGCCTGTTGAGTGGTGAGATTTATCCATATAAACGCATGCTGCAAACCATGAAGTCAGAATGTAAATTTCGTTACCTACAATGCAATGTTATTATAAATGACAAAAATTGGCAAGAACCACACGTACCTGCCTCAGTAGCTCGGGATTATTGAGAAGATGAGATATTTCTGGGTTTCTCTGTCAATAGAAAATACAATACAGCTGTATATATAACAAAATATAAAACTGGTCTTCACACAACAGTCAGACTCCATTTAAGAATTATTTTTCCAAGAAAAATTGTGTACCTCGTGTAGAAACAATACATATCTTTCGGCTCCAGCCAACTTTGGCAGTTTTATTTTATCTATATATAGTTATTTTTTATCTCATTTATTATGAAAATGAAGAAATCAATATTGACCAACAATTTTTCAACAGTACTCAGTATATTTCGATATGTTATCTTGTTAACACTTTATAAGTATACTTGAATAAACATGATGCTATTATGCCCACCTCCATCATTTGCCTGAGTTGCGGGTTGCTCATCATGACTTGTTGCATCATCTCAGGATTGGACAGCAAACTCTGCAAAGAAGATGACAAACATTAACACAAGAAACAATTCATTAATGTTACATTATAGCAACAGCAAAATCATCTTAGGCCAGGCAAAGGTGATCTTCTGGTTTGCACATATCCAAATTATTTAGATGCGCCTCACTTTTTTTTTAGAACGATAAACCAAATGCAGAGACATTTTGAGAAAATTATATTTCATGAAAATTATAAATCATCGTTGGCTATAAACACAAAAATTGACCCGAATATTGTGGCAAAATAAATAATAGCTTCAGTCTGCATTGGGTTTACTCAATTTTAAAGAAATACAATTTAATACAAAAGAAGTAAAAAATAACATAAGCAGAAATTCTAAAAAAGGGTTGGCATGTGAACAACGGGAATGCAAACCAGAGTGCAAACCAGAATGTTGCCCAAACACGAATTGAGTTCAAAATTACTTTTAATCTTCTTTTATTTAATTGAAAATATTTCAATAAGACAGTTTACTCTGATCGAAGAAAGTACAGTAAGAACTGTGGGCTGATTTTCTATCAAAAATTCACAAATTATACTTAAAAATTGACTTTATACAGAATTAAAATTATTTGTAAAAAGGTCAGTGAATTGATAAATATATATAACTTATCTATTTCATTATTGGTGCCATACATCAGCCCATCTCCATATGATTTTGATGTCAAAATAACAAGAAACCAAAACGGTGGTTTTTGAAACACCTGTTCCTTTGTGGTGAGTTCTTACAGTAAAGTTGTTTACACAATGAAGAATACATTACTTACTCGGACATAAGGATTGTCCATTGTTTGTCGAAGTAAATCAGGATTTTGAGCCATTTGTTGTGCCATTTGCTCTGCCATTTGACCTTGCATTTGACCTCCTAATACAAAGTATATACATCATTTTTGATAATGAAAACTATAAATATATTGCATTACATTATTTTAAATTTGCAGTACGTCAAAGTACATCTTTTGTCAAACTGCTTATAAAACTATTTTAAATGTCCAAAAAATTGAAGTCAAGCCTGAAGTTTCTTGAAACTTGTTTTTGCACGTAAGCTTTTACTGTAACTTATTTAAAAGTGCAATCAAGCAATGAAATGGTTCGAGTAAACAAAATTTATATAATACACATGGAGTTTCACATGCATCCTCGATTCCACTGAATATATCCTGGAAGTCATTAAAATGTTGACACAAGATTGTATTCTTTCGTTTTGAGCCAATAAAAACTCAAAAAGAAAAGCAAGGTAGGTGCTAATAAAGAAGTATTTCTTGGTCTGAAATTTATCATGGTCTGAAATTTAATATGTATATCGTGGTCATCGTGGTTTTTGAAATTTAATTTGTATATCTATTTCCTAAAATTAAAAAGTACAAACCAAAATCAAGTCCAAGGCCACCCAATCCTAATCCTCCAAGACCTGGTCCTTGAGTAGTTGTGCTGGTTGGTTGACTTGATGAACTTGTCGTTGTTGCCTAAGATTTCAAATATTTTTATTTAGACTACTTACAGAATCTGTAAAGGTGATAAGTTTCTTTCACCAGCAACAATGCCGCAGACCAAACAACAATGCCGCAGACCAAACAACAATGCCGCAGACCAAACAACAATGCCACAGACCAAACAACAATGCCGCAGACCAAACAACGATGATGCAAAAGCAAACGTTAACTTCCTTTTTTCTTTCTCTTTCATTTTGTTATAGGCAGGAGACATTGAAATGAACCCTTGGCCATCACGTTTTTTGTCAGAAGAGAAAATATTCATCAAGAAGATGGAAGTTTTAGTGTTAAATCGTGTGGAAGACAGTGTGCTTTCGTGGGATTAACTGCATTGGAATGTAACCATCATATTGCCTGTTGAAAATGGGACCTCAGAAACGATTGATCACATCACATATAGTACGTTGGAGATCACCTACCAACGTCAGTTACTTGGACTCAATCATCAATCAGGGGCACGATTTTACCAGTGACTTTCCCATTGTCAAAAAAGCAGTAACTTTTCCATTGTGGAAAAGAATACTGAATGGCCCAGAACACTGAAGGGCAGAAAAAAATGACTTTCCTTGCTAAAGGGCAGAAACAAATTTGGCACGTTGTTCCATTTTTCAACTCTCACCTAATGCCTCATTCTTCCCTCGATGAGAGCACAACAAAAACAGTGAGATTTATCTTGGACAGCAAGCATTTCTGGACACCTCTGGTGCACATATTCTTGGTATGAGTTTTTTTTATAAAATGCTAGCTACCAAGAGTATAGTACACAGCACTCAAATGTAACTTTTACCTTCACCTACTTAAAATCCATTAAATGCAAGTTTATGTTCTTTGTTAGCCCAATAAGTGCTTCTCCATATTTATCATATAAAAAACATCTTCATTTTCTGACCTTACCCCATAATCTTCCATACATTTCATTAACATCATCTATGATGTCAATACCTTAAAAATACAAGAGGAACACACTAGCAAATATTTCCCTTAACATTGTTGACAGTGAGTAAAAATGAAAATGTGTTTTCTAAGAATACATGTAGACACTTTTAATGAAAACTCCTTCGAAACATGCATGCACTTTATTTGATGAAAAACATTCAAACAAAGCCATTTCCACGCAAATGTGTTGGGTCCACTTTATGCAATGTTCTTGAACTCTAAAATTTTTAAAATCTTGAAGATTTTATAATCAACATAAAAAAGAAAAACGATGACTAAAAGAAAGTGTAAAAAATTTAATCTATACAAATGAGCAGCAACAGGATTTAACCAAGAAACGAGATTTAACGCAAAAAAATTAGCATACCTGGGCAGCTGGTCTTGAAGCACTTTGACTTGCCTGTTGTTGAGCCTGAAAATATAATCTAATTCTTCAATTTACTTACTTTTAATTAAAACAAGTATAAAGCACTATAAAACAACTAATTAAACAAATATCCCCATATAAATATAAATAAATACACATCTATATGTATGTATATATATTTTCTGTTTCTTAAATTTAGTTTCCACTTGATGTGATCAAAGCTGCACATCTTATGAATTCACAAAAAATTCCAAAGTAAAAATGTACCATTTTCATTCGAATTTTGACATAAAAATGATATGTAAAAGATTATAAAAAACTTTGTATAATACCTTGTTTTTAGACTTGATGACCAGGTGAACAGTAACACCATCTTTTATTCCTTCAAGAAAATAATGAAAATTTCCAACTACACAAATTCTGCAAGCTTTATTTACAAAATTTCTCAATTCACATTACAAGTTAATGAATTGTGATTATATCAATACCAGTGGTAGAGCCAATGGTGGCAACAGGCAACTACCACTGAATTGCATTTTAGTCAGGCAATTTAATTGCTTTTGGCTGTGCAATGTTTACTGTTTTGCAGCCTAATCGACAAGATCTCTCATTGAAGAACATTTCCCCTTAACTCCTCCAAGCTGACCAGTGCCCCTGATCACCACATAAATCCTGTAATAAGATCCAGAACAAAAAATTTCAAAAATAAGACTCTAAATGTTTTGCTCCATTTATTTACCCAAAAATAAAAATAGTCCTGTAAAATATATCAAACATCATGTAATTCTAACCGTTAGATTTGAGAGTATCAGGATCTTTCAAAATTTTCCCTGCAAAAATGAGGCAGACTTGCTCTACATCAGTTTTGAACTTTGCTGCAATAATGTCACGGAACTAAAATAAAAATGCAATGAAATTAGATTATATACCAGGTTAGGTAAAAAAAAGTTGTGGCATATGCGAATATTAGAATTGGTGATAGCTTATTTTGTTTGAGAATTGAGATAAAGTTCAAATTTGCCTCCTGAATTGGTCTACACTCTTAAAGGATTGTATTGTAGAATTTTCTGAATTCCTGTGATGTTCCAAACAACATACTTCGTTTTTTAAAACACTTCTGAAGAATGATTCCAAAAAGCATCTAGAAAATCAGTGGTCCATGGCTAAATTTTTTGAAAACTAAAACTGCTGTTTCATTTTGGAAGATTCTTGATAAAAATGCTGAAAAAAGAGTTCATAGTGGCTGCATCCATAAATAAGCGCTTAATTTTCTGTTTTGGATTTCTGTCCGAATGTGTTTCCAAGCAAGCACCATTAAATTCATTTTCTAAAATGCCATGATTTAGGAGATCCACAGACGCAGTTTAGACCAGAATCTAGACCTCTGGATTCTGGGGTTTGAGGCAAATTTGAAATTTCAGAATTAATATCTTGACTCTCGATGCACAAATATTAAGAAACTAGGAATCAATTTTTAGAGTGACTACCAAAAACTATTTAAAAAATTGTCTCAAATAGATTTGAGTGAAGCTCATGCTGCTAGCCTTGATCAAAGCTGTTGCCCAATTGAGGACACCCACACCTGGCAGCTAATTTTACATCTGACTGATTTTGTCAAATTTCTGCAATTATCATCATCATAAATCATCAATTTATTTATAAGAAAAGCTGACACCTAATTAACTTGGGCTGTTGACATAAAAATAGTGTTAAGCAGATTAATGCCAGAAAGATGAGTTACATGAGTAAAATTGCTGGGAAGGAGAAAGCTTTGCAGCTAATTCTGTTCTTAAAGTAAATGAACGGATATAAAAGTGGCAAAACAGCAGGAGACTGGGCAATCTAAATATAGATACAGCTATTCCTCCAATCATATCGGAGGAGCGCAAAGTTCATG
>JAYJMH010066692.1:0-11586 GCA_036873815.1 Phacellophora camtschatica | reverse complement strand
TTATATTTTTCTTTATTTTACACCTGAGCATATATACCGCTATGCGGTCCTGCTCAGTATATTGATAGATAGATAGAGAGCTGTTGATTTGTACTGACACATTTGCTGTTTTAATAAACTTTAGAACCTTTCCAAAATATAGTTTTGATTATCTTAACATGAGTATGCACATGGGTGATGTGTTGAACTGCATCGGTGTGATGCCTTACTGGCTTTACCGATTAAGATGTAGATAGATGTATTGACATTCAACGAAGGCCTGCTTGGCCTGTTAACGTTAACGAGGACAGTACTTAACCAGGATTGATGTATATCTGTTGATTTCTACAGAGCTGTATCTGTAGAAAGATTCAAGGATTCGAGGTGGTTCAAGGTTCACATATTTAATGAGATATTTGACATGTAAAACCTGTTTTCGTTGAAATTGTTATTCGTATTGATCTACTTGACATGTTAGCAAGGACAGTATCAACTGAAACTATGCGATGTGTTAAAACATAAACCATTTGAGATTGAACTGTGCTGATGTTTACTACTGATGAAAAATACTATGCAAATTTATTGACCATTCAACTGGTGCATGAATGTGAAGTCTGCACAATGCTAGCAAACTTGTAGTTTTTCAATAAACGCAAGAGAACGTAAACCGTAATCGTTGAATTTTAATTTCTTTTTATAGTTTTGTAAACATTTGGTATGATCAAATATTCAATGAATCCATTCGAAATAAAACTTGATATTAATTATTAATAATAACTGGTGAGGCTTCTAAAATATTTAAAATGGCAAAGACAGCTGTCGAGATAGAATAGATTGGCTTTTTTAATTGCAGAATTGAAATATTAAATCTACGTATTCCGCAATTTCTTATCGGACTGACAAGATAAAAAGTTGTTAATGCGAACTTAGGTAGGGCATGGCCTTTGCATGCCCTAAGCACGAAACGGGACTGTACAAAAGACACAAACATGTTTTGAGACCACTCTTATCTTCAAGGATGAAAACGCTTTCTTTTAAGAATTGCGGACGGTAAAAAGTATACACAGTACGTTATATTTTCTGGCACAAATCTCATCGGTATTTTTATCATATACTTTATCGCAAGCATCTTTAAATCAAATGGTCAGTCTACCATTAGTTACCTTTCCCTTAAACACTCAGTTATTACTGGTGCGTCGTGTACTTTATCATAATGGGTAATTAACGCCGCCCTCAATTAAATTTTTTTGTGATTTAAAATTTTGAAGGGATTAAGAGGCCCTTTCCGTAAGAAATTTCATCCTTTTAATTTATTATAAGGTCGCCCTTCAGGCACCCTTGGTACCAGACTTTCAAAAATAAAGGAAAATAAAATAAAGATAAATTTTACCTTTGAAAGTCTGGTACGAAGGGACTGCCGAAAGACTGGTTTTATAGGGGAGGGGCCATCCCGCAATGAGACTCACCAAGCGATCAAATTGGCGAGTGTATATTTTCCTTCGTTTATACGAAAATCTCATCTCGCACAACGGTAGGCATGTCGATAATCCTTTGTGTTACGACAACGCACCCAACCCGTCCCAGGATGAAAAACGCACCCAATTGGTCCCGTTTGCATGATAATTTGATGCTATTTCATCCCGGGATGGATATCATAACGTGATGAGATGCCATGGCGAGTTCATCGCATGATGAGTTTCATCACGCCGCTTCTTATCATGTAAACACTACTCTGGATTTCAGTGGATTCGACCAACAGCCGTATTGAGACTTTCCTCGCGAGGAAATTTCTCATGAAAAGGGCCTCTAATTCCAGGAATTAATAAGCAGGGAAATACGGTTATAATGCTATGCAAGCCACCTCAGTTACCTGCAATTTGCATGTTTTTACGTGAACTTATTGCTGTTTTTATATCTTTGCAGATGAAATTGAAATGATTGCTTCCAAGACGAGGAATCTTAGAACCGAGACCCAACGAATGTTCGACGAAATTCACAGTTATTAAAAAGATCATTGTGTGTGTTTTTGCACGGAATGATGGACATTCACTGTTTAAAATGGACAATTAAATGAGAGGCCAGATACTCGAGGGTGAGTTGCCAAGATAGTTGGACAGAACCAACATTGAAGATGTTTTTAATGTTATGTTACCCATGATATAGAATAGCATATTTTGGGTCATATACAGTAGAAATCCGCATAAAAAAAACATACAATCGAAGAATCTGTTTACCGAAATGTTGTGTCACTTTTTGGCAAAATTAACTTTGAAATATTAAAAGAAGATGAGAGATGTGGTAAACATCCAAATTTAATAATTATATAGTAAACTCACCCAATCACCAATAGTTATATAGTAAATTTACTCTTCCTCTATCCCCCAATCATGTATTTTAGAGTCGTAAAACAAGAACCTTTCCCAAGCTGGCACCCAAATTTGTTGGCACTTCTATGCGGTTTTATACTGTACTGCAATTTATTTTAGGTTAATGGTGGTAATTTAGAGGCTCCTGTGTCCAATTCCGGAAAGTTTCAAGAATGACGTCTGATAAGTCGTTCAAAGGGTCTAGGTGGAAAGTGTGTGTGTGTGGGGGGGGGGAGTTCATTTTTTATATAATGCTATGGGCTTTCGGAGACATGGGGATTATTTCTCTTTCTTTTTTCCATTGTTCCACGGTCCTCCATTCCATTCTCGAGTCCAGTTTCTTGATTTCTCTTGTTGTTCAATTGTCCACACAGCTTCTGTGTTGTGTCCAACATTTTACCCACTCTAGACCCGGTAGAGTCAGCATGCAAGCTATTCTTCTTTTTCATCTCGATTAAGTCCTTTTCCCCTGTGGCCGTAATAACGGAGTGGAGGGACGTGGAACAGTGCAGTGGAAAGCAAGCAAATAATCTCTTTGGTTTATCACATTTCCGTTTTTTCAATTTTTCATTGGAGGTGGGATTAGATTCCAATACGAACTGACAAACAAAAAGAAAAAGAAATCAATTTCTATTTCAAATTGTAAACCATGGAGACGTTTTATCCACCCAGAAATAAAGAAGTTGAACCTTTTAGATCCCCCGAGAACTTATTTTTATGTTGTCTTCGTAAAAACCAAGTAAAGGGAAAATGAGAGCGAAAGGCCTAGCGGATCCATTATTTCTATTACTAGGCTAATGCAAAGAATGTCACTTTTTTAAAAAACCCATCCTTAATCAGAACCACTCTATAGGCTATAACACATTAAAAAATAATTTACACACATTTAATGTATTCACTAATTTCAAAACCGTTTTTGACTTGTCAGGAACTTAGATAACGTAGACTTTGCAGGGTAGCTTACTTTTTCTTTAGTTTTCTTTAGTTTAGAAGCAACATCTGCAATTTGTGTTGATGTTGTAGATTTATTTTCAATATTGGCAGATTTATTTTCATTTAGACACAATTTTGTAGTCTTTTTTTAAGTTTGATAACAGTTATTTTCGTTGGTCTTAACATGATTCATTGCCTCGCCTCTGTAGATATGCGAGTTATAAAAGTTGATGTATTCTTCACCATTATGTAGAAGGTTTTTATTAAAGGGGGTTCACCGTTGCTTTGTGAAAACATCTTTTGACACCGAAGCACGTAAAGTGGAAGATGCTTGAATAAACTGAATGAAATGTGTGTGGGAGTTTCCTCAAAGTTTCAAAAACCCTTGTCATGACGAAAGTTTATAAAGCAAATACCGCTGTCTCGAACTCTCACAGGAAATTGAAATCTGTTTGAGATAGAGAATGTTCGAATTAACGGGCAGTATATCATACGAAAGCCTAGCGAGGGGAAATGAAAATTTGTTCGAAACTATAGACTGGTCCCATTGTTTTCATTGTGTGATTCAGTTGTTTCTGGATTAAAAGGCTCATTTAGAGGGTTGGGGTTTACAATATTACGATATATCCCTTCCAGTGGAGAATATTTCTCATTTTATTTGAATTTATGTGTAGAAAAACGGTGATGTCAGTTATCATATAATTTCAAGCAATTTAAAGTAGCCTATCAAGCGAATACACGACCACGCTGTGGGATCACAGAACAAATGTGGACCACGTCGTGGGTTCACAGAACAAATGTGAATTAACTTATGAACCTGAATATGATCGTGTAACCTGATCGTGTATCGTGTAAACCTTAAGCATGATTATTTTGCATGGACGTTGATACTTAACCTAAACTTAACTGGCCTTAAAGTAGGACAGAAAATCCCACCTTAAAGAAACCGATTTATAAGAAGCCAGATTCTGAATTCTACCTCTACCAATTTAAAAACAATAAGTTAATTAAAAAGAACGATCGCCTGAATCGAAAAAATGAGTTCCTCAAGTTATCAGTACTGCAACCAGTGAGCAACTTATTTAACAATTTTAAATCGCGAATTGTTTTTTAAACTTTTTCAGCAATGAAGGGATTAGAATATAATGGCTCAGGGCCTTTGTAAGAGAAGAATAGTGGTGTGGATATCATTGTTCATGTCAAAAAAGGAAGATATCCCATTACTATAAAAAGTAAAATTGATTGTAAAATTGATTGCTATGTGGAGTAAGGGTCATGCCCCACCTAGTCTACATATTAACGAGGTACTGGAATGGTTCTATCTTGATTTAGGCCATATAGGTTCATGAAAACACGGTGTAGACGAACCGTAGATGGGGCTACAGCCCCAATATTTCAAAATGGCAGTAGCTGTTTAGTGCTAGCTATAATTAAATTATACCTTTGTCGTCTATCGTTCTGAGAATAATAGCCGCCTCCACCCCCATTTTTTCTCGAAAAAAATTTTCATAATCAATGTTCGCATCTGTATTTTGCAACATAGATTATTTTATAACATGTTCTAATGAAAATTGTGGTTTTCAATGTTCTTCATAAATCTGATAGTTTGAAAACAAGAACCAAATTTTAGTTTCCATTTAAATAACAAGTCAAATCCTCACCCAAATTCTATTTCACTCACAATCTGTATGAAAACAATGATTTCTGCGGAGGAGAAAAAAACGAGTAAACCAATTAACACAATTCCCTGTGTTCTTTGAAAGATTCGACATGTGTCTTTAAGTCCATTCAATATTTTAATTTCAGTGAATTTTCAAACGTGTTTACATTTTCAAAATGTCATTTAAGATGTGTCATCTGACACATTCGTTTCAGTTCATCCTTTAGTGTATTATGTAGTTTTAGCATTTAAATTAGATGTATACATATTTTTACTTCCATTACAGCTCGAGATCTCGTTGAACATTTAGTTTAAAATAATAATATTCAGCTGTATAATCTCCCCGTACTTACTCACTAATTCGTTGACAATTTAGTTCGCTTTTCAAATCATAAATTGATGCAGTTAAATCTTACTCTAACTATTCAAAAATGACTGAAAAGTTGTGGTTTTTTCTGCATCCCTTTCTCCAGTACAGTGTAATTATCAGTACCGTCTGAAGCGCGGGGGGCTGTCTTGTTATGAGAACAATAAGCTGGAACAGCTTCCGACGGCACTGATCATGTCGTTGACCTACCTAATATGATGTTTACTGTAATACACTTAATTAACGGGGTACTTAATTAACTCGAATTTGAAAAAATCGCGTTAATTAATTCGCGTCAGTTTATGCATCGCGTTAATATTTCCAACGTTAGTATTTCTAAACTTCCTAAAATCTCACAAGTGAAAAGGTTTTTTTCTTTAAAATATAAGGAAATAGTCTTCAGCATTGATGAATAAACTTTGTGAAAAGTTTGCATTCGCGTTAACTAATTTGACCCAAAATGCATTTTTTCTCGGAGGTGGAAATTATGACTCAATGTTGGAAAAACGCTAATTGCGAGGTCGCACGACGAAGAAAGATGTCGTAATTTGCGAGTGAATACACATATGCGATGCGTAACGGTTGGTAAAAAGATTGAAATGCATAGACACATGTCAGTGGTAAGCAATTTGTTTGTGCGTGTGCTCGTTATGTTCTTTGCTGTGCATAGAAAATTATTGTCTGCTATGAACGGCACGGACAAATCTGCAAATCTTAAGAAAGCAACCGAAAACGTACGATTCTGCCATCGCCTAGGAATACATTTTTTGCAAGATCACATTTCATGGAACAACTTTCTACATTAATGTCTGAAATGAAAAATTCAATTTATTTGGCCACCTTGCTCAACAGCTTGTGAACAATGTTGGGAGGATTTTTAATCTAAATCAAAAATGTTGGATTTATTTCCATTCATTTACCTTGTTGACTGAACACAAAGCCCTGTTCAAACATAGATGTTGAGCGTTGTTTAGTGAAATGTTGAGAGAGTTTGAACAGGGTTTGGTCGCACTTGAACTCTTTAACGCTGAACAAAATGCGACTTATTCAGTGGCATGTCAATGAAAAGTTCAATTCAGTGAAATGTTTTGTGTAATGTCCAATTTATTTAGCAACTTGGAACTAAACAAAGTGAAATTGTTTAGTGTTAAGTGGCAGCCCTGTTCAACATAAAATAAAACGTTTACTTAAATTAAATGTTCATTTCACGAGTGACATGTTCAGTGAAATGTTCAGCGAAATGTTTAGTTCATTTAGCCATTTGGCAGTAAAAAAGTGAAATTGTTCAGTGGCAAGTCAAATGAAATGTTCAGTAAATGAATGAGGTGTTCCGTGAAATTTTATCTTGTTCAGTGTTGTTGAGCGCTCGCTGTTCAGCCTTGTAGAGCGTAAATTGAAAGCGGTTCAAAATGTTCAATGCATCCACTCAATATTTCTATCGTTCAAGATGTTGTTCAATGATGTAGAGTGAGTTTGAACAAACCTCCTCCCCCCCCTCACTCAACAATGTTTAGTCAGCGCAAGCGCAGTGTGCATTTTAAGAACAGTTTCCCTCGCCAAAACCGTATCCAAGGGAAGGAAACTTCTGTCAGGAAGGCAAGGAAGTTGATAGATAAAAACGAAAAATGGCAGACACTTTCTTTTACAATGAAGGAGAAGAGGAGACGGGTCACATGAAGGGAAAAGAGACTACGATGACGATGAAGGGGAAGTGAGTGATGTCGAGGATGATGATTTAGGTCTTGATGAGGAGACAAGCAAAGTAATTAGGCAGCTACTTTCAAAATCGAAAAGCAAGAGAGATGAGTCAAAGAAAGTATCAATAATGTGACACACAAGCCACGAAATGTTCAGTGAGACATAAGAGTGCGTTTGAACACCCAGCTCTAAACATTGCCGAACATCGCTGAACAACGCGATAGTGTTTAAATGTTGAGTGCGTTTGAACAGGGCTTTAGTGCTGAAACAAGTCCAAAATGTTGAGTGAAGTTAAATGAAATGTCTAGTTCATGAATGACCTGTTCAGCAAAATGTTCGGTGTAATGTTCAGTTCATTAATTTATAAAAAATTAAATTAACTACAAAGGCATACCAAATACGTTTATCTTTCATAGCTGGAAAGACCAAAGTCAAATTTAGCCACTTAGCACTGCACAAGCTCGAATTGTTCAGTAGCATGCTAAGTGAAATGTTCAGTTTATGAGACATGTTCAGTAGATGTTTAGTGAAAAGTTCAGTACAATGTTCAGTTTATTTAGCCACTTGGCACCGAACAAAGTGCAAATTGTTTAGTGGCATATGAGGTAAAATGTTCAGTTCATGAGTGACATGTTCAGCGAAATAAAATGCCCGTGTGGAATTTCCAGTGTAACGTTCAGTTCATTTAGCCACTTGGCACTGAAGAATGTGTAAATTGTTCAGTGGCATGTTAAATTAATGTTTAGTTCATAAGTGGCACATTCAGTAAAATGTTTATGTTCAGTACAATGTTCAGTTTATTTAGCTACTTTGCAATGAACAAAGTGCGAATTGTTCAGTGGCATGTTAAATGAAATGTTCAGTCCATGAATGAGATGTTCCGTAAAATATTTAGCGAAATGTTCAGTACAGTGTTCAGTTTATTTAGCTACACCACACTCTCACTCAAAAAAATTACTACAATTATTATTCAGCGAAAGTGAGAAATTATTCTCTCGTGGAAGCCGAAAAGCAGTTAGATTTTTCAAAAATCTGCCAACGAATATATTACACATAGTATCATATGCTAAATCAGTATTGAAGGTCATTTGATTGCTGTAAAAAATGCACTATTTACTGACTTTGATCAATAAAATCCATTCCAAGAATATACTACTAAATGTTCACAACACACAAACGCTGAACAAATACATTCAAATAACAAGTGCCTGAAGATGATATCAACTCATATGCGTGAGGTTGCCAGGTGATTAATAATAAGAAAATAAAATATTTAAAAAATTTAAGATTTGGCAGACGTAATATTTAAAAGTGAACCAATGAGTGAGTGAGTGATCAAGCAAGCTGGTACTCATTTTACCGACCTCAGAAAGATAGAAATCTGGGTGGGCTTTGGGAGAGGCGGCTGGGACTCGAACCCCAGTTGCTCAAGAGAGAGAGGCTGGAGTGTTAACCATGGTGCACCGCTCCCATGCTTTTCACAATGACATGCTTTTCACAAAAAGGAGCTAAGATTAAGAAAAAAACTAATTTTCAACTAAAGAAAACCCTATTGAGTCATATCCTTGTTTGTACCTTTCACGAGAACACCACCACAAACTAGCCTGCGCACAGACGGAGGAACAAAACTCTATAACCGTTATAAACCCGAGGGAATATTCGTCTCAGATTTAGAATGTTTCTCAATGTTACATGTTAAAAATTCAATTTCTTTCCCTGACTCAAAACACAACATGTACCAAATGCTAACATCTTGGAATTTTTTTTCTATGCCATTTCATACCGAATTGCGAAGGATACAACTACTTCGATTAATAGCCTCGTTTTGGAAATTGTTGACGAATAATTCCAGATTCAGATTTAGCACCCGAAATTTAATTCACCCCAGTCATTATTCGCGGTCAATACCTTACAAAATTCCAAACTTTTTATCGTCATGGAATCAATATCACGAACGCTAGAGGGGTGAAAACTCTTAAATATAGACTAAATTTTGGGTTCTAAATCCAAACAAAACTTCGTATGAAGAAATTTTGAACAATTTTCAAAATGCAGCTGTTAATCGAAGTTGTGTAATCGAAGTTGTGTACAGTAACCTCCATTATAAACTCTCAAATGCCACAGAGCTTTCGTTAGCTGTCTGTACGCAGGCTATCAATGCATTACATTCATATCATACCCATTTTCTCCATACCTTTCCTCTTTTGCACAATAAAGAATGCAAAAAATGCAAAAAAATATGATACCATATACGCTAGTTATTTTGAGTACTGCTTTGAAAATTCTTGAAAGGTCCTTGATCATTATTGGATTGGTCTAAAAGTTCCTTGATTCGTCCCATGATCCTGGGAACCAATTCTACGTGCGTATTGCAACACCTTACAACACAAGTGTCCAATTCTTGCTGCAATGATGTCACTTCCGAGTGTGTTGTACTTGAATTAACTTTGTCTTGTACTTCATCTTGACACTGCTTTGCACATCGACTCAAACGGTCCTTCAGAACAAAAATATAATAAACTATTGGGTGGCCCAAAAATTGAACCCCAGTTTGTATAGCTACTGTGAAAGAGCTTTAGCACCTGCATTACTGCTGACGAAAGGCAAGGCTCGATACGTTTAGTAAACTTGTATTCAAGGCTATTATAGTTGTTACGTTTTTAAATAAAATATTTTTGCCTATGACATTGCCACACGACACCTACAATTGATTGCATTTACTTGGAAGAGCTTTAGTTTTGATATATCTGTTTCTGCTTGAATTTGATAGAAAAAGGCTTCAATTTATAGTTTGATAATTTATTTACCAAAGTCATCCCAATAATCAGTGTGTTATACTCAATGAAATAAAAAATATACGATTTCCGTTGCTGCACTATGGTTTTGAAAAAACTACATTATGGTTTTGAAAAAACAAATAACAAATAAGTATCACTTTCTTTTAGCATAGCTCAAGGATTACTTGAACTTAGATTTTGGCAAACAAAGTATCCAGTTTTAAGTTGAAACCTCTTACATCAAGATCAAACAAAAGCAAAATCATTGAGGCTAAAGCTCCTTCATAGCATCAACCTTGCAAACGCGGAAACATTTTTGGGCCACCCGGAAGAAGAAAACAAGGAAATCAACCAGCGTTGTAAGAAGTGCTCTTTTGTCATTAAACAATGATCTGTTGTTGAGTCAATCTACCCTTTCAAGACAGGCTGCCATCATGCATATTGAAATGTATCAAATTTTGAATTATGTTTGGATTCTAAAATAAGAGTTGTTTACACATTATAGCTCTGCTATAAAAATGAAATTTCTCCAGAGTTTGATAAATTTCCAAATTGAAAGATTTAACTTGGGAAAGATTGATTTTGCAAATAATTAAAATGACACAATTTAACAAACAAACTTCGAAAAAACGTAACCACTTTGTGGTGGCGTAAAGGGGGGGGGTTTGGAGGGCAAATACCCTCCCATTTTCAAAACCTGGGCAAAAATGTAACTGAAAAGGCAGTAAAGATACTGTGGTATGCCTTTCACCCCATTGATATGCACTTCACCCTCTCAGGTTTATCTAGGTGCGTTACATTTCCTCTTATTTTGGTCTGGCGCTGCCCCATTCACCTGGCTTACGGCAGAAAATCGAAAATCAAATATGTTAAAATAGAACATTTTAATAGTTTTTAATAGAAAATTACCTGGAAATTTCCAAGTTCTTTGCCAATAAATTCTTGAACTTGTTGGACAGGAATAAAGCACTTTTGAGCACACTGCTCCAGAGATTCTTTGCTAGAAATCTGATTAGAATAGCATCTTGATGCACATATGTGGGATTGTGACTAAATAAAAAGAAAAACAATGTTGTTACTTTTCAACAGTAAAATAATTGATTTCTTCTTCTTAACGTTGAACGATAGCAATATTAATTGATCATGCATGCTGTATGGAAAATCATATTTTGGCAATTTCAAAATCATTTCTTAGTAAAGTTGTTTTACATCTACCAGCAATATCATATGAAGCATACATAGACTCTGACATAACTCCTTGGTGTAATGGCGGTTCCAAAGTCTTCGAGAATGGTGCTCCCAAACTTTTTCGCTTGGTATGAGCTGTCAGCTGATGTGCTTGGTAAGAGTTCTGTTTTTTCTTCTCCGTGCCCTATTCCGGATATAGGATCTCCATTGTCCAATGGGTTTTTATTTCGAGCAATTTCATGGGCGACAAATCTTCCAGCTTATTTTTTTTGCCTAAAAATGATTCAAAACAGATGCATGACTTTGTCGCAGAGGAACTCTGTACATGGTATCGACTTCTGATTTCTTGCTTTTGTCTGATTTCTGATTTCTTGCTGCTGATTTCTTGCTTTTTTCATAACTCTGTCAAGCAAGTACTAATGTTGTGTTAGCTCATTCTTTGAGCTTTAATCTCGGGTTCAGATTCAAATACCATACCATAACAGTATATCATTATTACTATATCATTATATTATTAATATGTAAAAGTAATGATGGGAGGACAATAAAAGAAATAATTATAAATTCAGCACAAAACCATTTAGGATATGTCAAGAAAGTTGGGCCTAACCAAAGAAC